>NW_015449930.1:3560594-3585908 GCF_000239435.1 Tetranychus urticae | reverse complement strand
CAACAGAAAATTTAGTAATTTGTTTAAAATTTCATTACAGTATGCAGTCAATGGAGTCGTTTGATTTTAGAGCGAACTAGAAAAGTTAAATATTTGTTTGGTAAGACTCTTTATCAATACTTATTCCCATTATGAATAAATCTTCTCATTCAAGCAATTTATATTTTCAGAACATCATGAATGGTGGTGTTATAAAGTACCTCCAAGTTATCCGTTTGATTATGTTTACTATTCAATACCCTATGAACCAATGGATGTAACTTTTGTGAGCACATTATTTCCTGATTTGAAGGTTTGTTGAATGATTTTTATTTGTTTACTGAATATTCATTCTGTACCTGGTAATATATCTTATTATCTTAGATTGTCGAATTCTCTGACGACTTTTGGAGAAGATCAAATTCTGAGGATATCGTTACATGGGTCAAAAAGATGAAATCTCTAAAAGGATTAATGCATATCTTTTTTGCTAAAGAAGAAGCAATTTTCCAATATTGTAATGAACTTGAAATGTTATCCACCGATTACGTTGAGGCATGCACAAATGTGAATAGTGTCAATATCAAACAATTGTGCCTTGTTAATGATATCTGCGGATCATTCTTGGAAAATGCACATTATTTTCCAAATCTTGAAAGATTATTGCTGCATACAGAAGAAGGTGACTTAGATACTTTTTTAAGAAATTTTTGATAATGACATTCATCTTTTATTCTCAGATCTAAGATACTACTACGATGGTCCCATATTCAGCCGACTTAAAATAGTTCAATTTTCCAAAGCCGATGGGAGCTTATGGGAAGAAGAGCTTAAAGGAAGCACTTATTATGGTTTCCAATTCATGGATTCATGTCCAAATTTACAGAGTGCGGCTATTTCATTGGAATATAATAGCATTTTTGTTGATGAATCATTGCAGCATAAATCTTTACAAGATTTAGTCATAGTATTTGTAAGTATTTTTTGATTCGAATTTATTTGTGTTATATTCTTGAAATTTTGATGATGATAATAGAGAATTTTATCATTAAAAAGTATCTAAATCCATCTATATTAATCAACTAATTTTATATGCACAGTCTGAACCTAAAGATACTGATAGTGTCACCTGGAATGAATTTAAAAGATTGTTTATCAAGTATCCAAATCTTAAACATCTCGCACTGAGGAGTTGGAATAGGCTGACCAATAATCATGTTAAGCAGTTGGTTCGCATTTTACCCAATTTAGTGTTATTTGATGTTCGTGATTGTCCAAGAGTCACCCAGAAAGCTGTTAATTATATACAATGTTATAATAGACGCCATGGACGGACAATCAAATTTTATTTTGATGGGAATTATCATAATATTCAATCAGATTGGCCTCATTTATCCACCAAGTATGAAAAAATAAGTCAAGGTTTCGATTTCATGAAAAATTGTTTTCTTAAAGATTTTTATAAGCTTCCTACTTTCTTAATCTCTAGTGAGGACTGAATAATCTGTGAACATACTCATCTATAAGTATCTTAAATGTACAATATGCATTCACGATATTAATTAGGAAGAACATTAGGTAAAAATGACCGATTCATATAATTTCAATCGAATCTATCGCTTTTATCAATTCTGAATAAAAATTTGTATAATCATTATTTATTTGTTTGTAAATCTAACAATGACCACTTCAAGTACAAGAGATCAACAGAGATTTTAACAGAATAATCGATTCCCTATGTCCGTAAAGAGAAAAAGCAAATTGTTGGAGCAGACCAGACAACGAGATTAATTTAAATTTACTTTCGTAAAAACATTTACCATTGAAATACCGCAACTGAGGCCAGATATTTTTGTAGATTTCATTATCTAACCTGATTAATTCATTGCCAGATAAATTAAATTCGGTCAGAGATGACATACCTTGAAACATATTGAGTTAGATATATTCTAAACTGTTATCACTCAAATGCAAGTACCAAAATCTATCATTTGTTGAGTTGATGCATCTCGGTATTCTTGTCAGTTTTTCATTTCGAGTGATCTCATAGTATTTGAGGAGAACAAGATTGTTCAATGCTCCTGATTGAATTGAAGTTATTTCACATCTATTGAGGCTTAATGAAGTTAAAATGGGTCCGATCACTTTAAAGACAAATTTACGAGTTAGAATGAGTGAATGGAGAGTAAATATAGTTGAATTTTCAATTACAGTAGGATTTGTTTAAAAATATGCTAAATGTGATGTTAGAAAAAGTGAAACATGTGGTATTTCTGACAAATCTGATAATCAAGATCCTTCAATATATAAAAAGCTATATTTATGGATCCTAAATCAATGAGACGCATAATATTGTGAAAATTTGAAGAGAGATGCTAACAATCTATTGTAATTGTTAATTGAGGGGTCTCATACTTTGAGTCTTATTGAGGTAAATTATTCACATTTTGTCGATCACAAATGAGAAACTTTTCTGTGAATAGCCTCTGGAAATTTTCTCAAAGCAGACTATTTTTTGGTCAACAAGTTTAAAAGTTTCGGAAAGCTCATTTTTCAAACGGTCAATTTTTAACAATTGATTTTAATTTAAATTCTATTACTTTAATCATTTATTTGAGCGAAGTTTGATAGATAGATATCGGATCCGAGATCCGATTTCATTTTAGCTTTTTTTCTATTTTGGAATCTCACTTTCATAACTCGTTTGTAACTTGAAATATCATTTAACAAGTGTTGTGCTGTTACATTTTGCATCACTAATTTACTTTAATTTTTCATAATTGTATGTTAATACATATTAATAGTTAACAAACTGAAATTTATATCTGTTGGAATCAATTTCATCTCTAGATCGGTCCTCTGAATCCGGAAAGGGATTAGTAGGTTTATTGAATAAACTTTATTCATTCGAAGATTCCACGATGTTTATCAATGAACTTCCAGACGATTGTTTGCTCATCATTTTTGGTCTCATAAATGAATTGGATGATTTAGTAAACTGTTATAAAGGTAAGTCTGTTTTAAAAAATCTTTATACACTGCATTCGGAAAGTTTAGAGATTGCGTTCAAACTTCGATTAAACTATGCATTAGAATGATTTTTTTTCCGATTGAACTCAATAATACAAGATTATGATGCTATTTAACTATTGCATCAACTAAATTATCAGAAAATTGAATTGAGGCCGGTAACGCGTTTATCAAAATAAATAACATGGGGAAAGATTTTCGGAAAGTTTAGAGATTAGTTAATTAATCAACAATTATGAGCTTAATAGTCGATTGATGAACCATTTTTTTGTATAACTTTTATCAGTCGATTCTTTAAAGATGAAGCAAGTGATTGAGTCAATTCAGTTGGAACTTCTGACCAACTTTGGACAATTTGAAGTTTTAATTCGTCCAAAGTTCTGAATTGTCGCCCATGAGCGTAAACTTTACGAGCAAGCCACCCCCAAAGGTTTTCAATGGGGTTGAGATCAGGACTGTATGCTGGCCATTGCATAACTTTGACCTCATTGACCTCCAACCATGCTTTTGTTGATAATGACCTATGGGGTGGTGCATTATCGTGCATGAAAGTCCACTCTCCTGAAGTAATTAAAGGTGCTTCAGGTAGCAAATGCGAAGCTAAAATATCTTGATAAGCTTCTGAATCCATTTTTGGAGTGCAAAAAACTATCGGTACGCATCCATTGAATGCAAATGCAGCCCAAGTCATGACGCTTCCTCCACCACTATGACGCTTCGAGAAAATTTGCTTCTCTTTCCGTAAATCAAACCAAAGATTTTTGCATCCATCAGGGCCATCTAAGTTCCACTTCTTCTCGTCAGACCAAACGACATTTTGCCAGAACTCATCAGGCTTCGAAATAAAATTTTTGCTCCATTCCAAGCGTAATTTTTTGTTTGCTGCAGTCAATGGGGGTTTCGTTTTATGTGGTCCATATCCGGTATTTGCATCTGATTTCAATCTTTCCCAAATGGTTGTTTTGCCACAAGTAAGATTGAGCTCAGATTTGATCTCTTTTATGCTGAATTGGCCAGTTCGAGCTTTTTGCGCTATCATGCGATCCTCTCTTTCAGTTGTAACTCTTGGCCTGCCTGACCTAGGCTTTCTTCCATAGCCTTCTCGATCTTTCAAATATCGTCCAACAGTATCTGGACTTCGTCCGATTGACTCTGCTATTTTTTTCTGGGTCCAATCGGGATGATTTGATCTTAAAATATCGATCTGTGCTCTCTCCTCCGAAGTTAGTTGCTTCTTTTGCCCCATGTCTAAAAATCAATCCAAATAAACTAATTGCATAAATATTGGTCAAGAACTAAAAAAAATCTAAAAAAAGTAGCCTCAACTCACCTAATCGCCAACAAAAAGATCAAATCGCTAAACTTTCCGGAAATTTATTGCAATGTTATTATATTTAATCAATAATTTAAACAAAACAAAGAAATTGAAACAATGAATTGTGAATTGAATAACAATATAATGCTGTTGGGAATTGATTGCCATAGTTAATTCCCTTAGTTAACAATGCATCTAAGAGTTAATCAATTAAACGCGCGATCTCTAAACTTTCCGAATGCAGTGTATTTTTGTTTTTATCTAATAAAATAGCAACAAAGCCAAACGACTTTGGAAAGTGAATGGATGTTGCCTGTTGGTTATCTTTTGTAGCTTAGTTAACTGATATTCACTAGTCAATTATTCAGTTAAATTCTTGTTTGTTCACTAGCTATGAGTTATCGAATACCAGGTTTTTTCAAAAATATTACACGAAATCATATTTCTTAGTACTAACAGTTAGCAGCAGCCAGTAGTACTCTACAAGATCAAGATGCATAACACAAGCGATACAAAATTATTCACTTATGCTTTGACATTCATAGTTATAGGATTTTCTAGGTATTAACACTTCTGAATCAGAGAGTCTCATTTGATCCAAGCTAAAGCCATTCAGCTAAAGCCATTAATCTCATTGCTAAAACATCTGAATATGGATTATAACAATGTGGTGATTATATGATACTCATGATTTAAAATTGATTGCTGCTGTATAATATCCACATGATTTGACAAATGTTTCATTATTTATGATTTTATTAGTTTGCAACAAATGGAGCGATTTAATTGCGGAGCGAACTAGAAAAGTTAAATATTTAGTTGGTAAGAGTTTTCATCTCTACTCATTCCCATTATGAATCAATCTGTTAATTTAAGCAATTTTTTATTTTTAGAACATAATGATTGGTGGAACCAAGGATCATTTCCAAGTTATCCGTTTGATTATGTTTATTATCGAACAGAGAAAACAATCGATGGAACTTTTCTGAACACATTATTTCCTAATTTAAAGGTTTGTTGAATGTTTGAAATTCTCTTGTTGCCTGAATATTAATTCTGTTACATCTTATTCCCTTAGATTGTCGACTTTTCTGGTACATCCATTGAAAAAGTAAAACACGAAGAAATCGTTACATGGGTCAAAAATATGAAATCTTGCAAAGGAATAATCCTTCAATACTTTAATGATTACCCTCTTCCAATATTGTGATGATCTCGAAATGGTCTCCACTAATTACTTTGATTCATTCATCTTTAAGAATGGTGTCAGTATCAAACAATTGCACCTATTGAATATTAAATTAGATAGATTCAAGGAAGAGGCACATTATTTTCCAAACCTTGAAAGACTGCACATTTATTTTGATAACGGTGATTATTTTTATATTTTGAATTTTTTTTGTTAATGGGCATCATCCTTTATTCACAGACTGGTCAGATGGCTACTACGGTGGCCCAATATTGAGAAGACTTGAAATACTAGAATTGATGTTGTATCGATATGATTATGAAGACATTTATTATGGTTTCCAATTCATGGATTCATGTCCAAATCTTCAAAGTGCACATATACACTTGCGATTCTACCACATTTTTGTTGATGAGTCATTAAAACACGAATCTTTGCGAGATTTAGTCATAGAATTTGTAAGTATCATTCGATTTGAAATTAATAAGTTTATTAGTGAAATATTCTTGCATTTCCAAATCAAACCTAACAAGAGAGTATTATCTTAAAAAAATTGTCTGATTTCATTTGTATTAATCAACTAATTTGTATATGCACAGTATTTTTCTGATTTCAACTGGGATGAATTCAAACGTCTCTCCACTAAATATCCAAATCTTAAACATCTTGCACTGAGGAACAACAATAGCCTGAAAAATAAACATGTGGAGCAATTGGTTACCATTTTACCCAATTTGGTGTTATTTGATGTTCGTGGTTGTCCAAAAGTCACTCAGGAGGCTGCTAATTATGTCCAAGATTATAATAAACAACATGGACGATCAATCAAGTTTTATTTTGATGAGAATTACCATGAAGTTCAATCAGATTGGCCTCATTTATCCACCAAGTATGAAAAAATAAGTCAAGGTTTTGATTTCATGAAAAATTGTTTTCTTAAAAATTTTGATGGACTTTCTACTTTCTTAATTTCTAATGAGGACTAAATAACATTCAAAACACAATATGTATTCATGATATCAATTTGGAAGATCTTATAATTACAATGCAACCTGGCGTGCAGCTATCAAAACTTAATTTTAATTTACGATAAAAATTTCTCAAAGCAGGCCATTTACGGTCAATAAGTTCAGAAAATTCAGAACCAAGGGCTCTGTTAAGTTCATTTTTCCTACTGTCAATTTTGAAAAATTGATTGTGATCTAAATTCAATTACTTTAGTCGTTTAACTAACTTGTTTTCTTGATTTGATTAAGAAAAACTGTCTTAATGTCAATGCGGATCTTCATGAGATTAATGATCATTAGAAGAGGTTATGTGTACTTGTAACCATTTATGAGATCTGAGTGTTTCATGTAAAAGCTTCATTTGTGTTTTATTCTTAAATTGGGTCAAACAAGCCTCAGAGTTCGCTAAGCTTAACATGTGTCACTTATACAAGTGTTTAATAGATGGCGCTTTATCATCAGTGACACTTGCGCTAAATCTAAATTCAAAGTTTTTCGCGATCTCATTGTTATCTTACTTTTTGGCTTTCAATCTTAAATCTTTGTGTAACGTTAAGTATTATTCAAACAAGTGTCTTTGCTGTTAGTGTGTTTTATCGCTAATATACTGCAATTTGCTAATTACATGTTTATGCATAAATAAATGCTGCTAAAGTTTACTTTTGTTGCAATTAATTACATCTCTAGATCGGATCATCTGTATTTAAAAGTGATTAGTCAGGCTTTTAAGCATTATTGATTTCAAAATGTTTATCAATGAACTTCCAGAGGAATGTTTGCTCATCATTTTTGGTTCAATAAATGAATTGGATGATTTATTGAACTGCTATAAAGGTAAATCTGTTTTAAACAAATCATTTTCTTTTTTGGTTTATCTAATAAAATTAAATAAAACAACACAAATAATGAAAGAGTAACGCTATTCACTCTTTGCAGCATAGTCAAAATACTACGGAAAAAGGATCAATGTTTTTTTATAAAATATCACATGAAACAATATTTCCATCTACTAGCAGCAGTTACCTCAATAGGATCTGAATGTATTATATAACGCAAACGATTTAAAATGATTCACTTTTGCTTTTGCATTCATAATTTCAGGCTTTTTCTAGTAAGTTACGCCTCTGTATTCGAGAGCCTGACCTGTTACGATTGAGAGCCATTCAGGTACATTGATAAGTCTCACAAGCAGTACACTAACATCTGAATAGATTATAGCGATGTGATGAAAATATATCTGACTTAATCTGAATATATTGACTTTTCAAGTTTAATATTCGCATACTTTTACAAATGTTTAGTTAAGTTTTGTTGAAATTGGAGATTGCTTATATTTGAAACAATGTTATTAATATTTAGTAATTTAATACGGATTTTTATACCAGTATGTCGTAAATGGAGCCATTTAATTGCAGAGCGAACCAGAAAAGTTAAATATTTGACTGGTAAGACTCGCATTACTATCATTAGTTGTTCTCATTGTTAATTATAAACAATTTATATTTTCAGAACATGAAGGTGATTGGCCAGATAGGAAGCCATTTCCAAGTTATCCGCTGAATCATGTTTATTATCGAACAGAGGAACCAATCGATGGAACTTTTTTGAGCACATTATTTCCAAATTTAATAGTTCGTTGAATAATTCAACTTTTATTGTTGGTCAACTATTCATTTTATTATACCTTTCAATATAGATTATCGAATATTCTAAAGGATTTCGTAAAAAAGTAAAACATGAAGATATCGTTCCATTGGTCAAAAAAGTAAAACCTTTAAAAGGATTAATTCATCAATTTGTCTATGGAGATTCAATTTTTGAATATTTTGTTGAACTCGAAATGCTATCCTACGATGTCATCGGTGCGTTCATTGGACAGACTTGTGCAAATATCAAACAGTTGAAAATTAAGGATTTTACTGTATCGGATAGCTTCAGTGATTATGAACATGCTTTTCCAAATCTTGAAAGATTATGCGTGAATGCTGAAGGTAATTTTTAAATACTTTTATATTTTATTTTTTTGAATTTTGAACAAATTTTTGATAATAGTCATTCATCTTCCATCCTCAGGCTGCCAAGATGGACCCTACGGTGGTCCCATATTCAGAAGACTTAAAATACTTGAATTGTTCTTCACTTGTTACGCTGATACAAGCATTAATTATGGATTCCAGTTCATGGATTCATGTCCAAACTTACAGAGTGCCCATGTTTACTTTGAATCTAATCGTATTTATGTTGATGAATCAATTAAACACAAATCTTTACAAGATTTAGTCATAGAATTTGTAAGTATTATTCGATTTGTAATGTGTTTGCTTTTTTGTGAAATACTTTTACAATTTATTTCCAAAGTGCTAACAATAATCAATGTTCAGCATGACAAAAGTATCTGAATTCATCTACATTAATTAACTAACCTGTATATACACAGTATGAACCTTATTGGAAGGAAAATATCAACTGGAATGAATTGGAAAGATTGTTTACGAAATATCCAAATCTTAAACATCTTGCCCTGTGGAGCTACAAAAGCCTAGAAAATGAATATGTTGAGCGATTCGTCCGGATATTACCAAATTTAGTGTTACTTGCTGTTCGTGGATGTCCAAAAGTCAATAAAAATGCTGTTAACTATGTACAAGATTATAATAGACGACATGGACGGGCGATCAAATTTTATTTTGATGAGAACCAACATGAAATTCAATCAGATTGGCCTCAGTTATCATCTAAACGTGAAAAAATCAGTCAAGGTTTTGATTTCATGAAACATTGTTTTCTTAAAGATTTTAATAGTCTTCCTACTTTCTTAGTACCTGGTGAGGACTGAATAACCAAATGGACACATGTATCGGTATTTTAATAAGTCTCTACAATATTTTCAATCAGTCATATTTGGAGCCGTACTTGTGAATTCACAGTGCTTTGAGAATAAAACGCCTTTGACGCTTGAGAATCAAGTTATTAATTTATTTCCATTCTGTAAAATGTCGTATTTCCCGACCTCTTCATGAAATATTACTTTACTAACATAACTTATCAAAATTTTTAATAATTTAATCTGAATAATAAATTATTGAAGAATAAAACGGCCGAAAACATAACAAAATTAGAAAGATAAAAAAACATCGATGTTTGCTCTTGGTAATCGATGATCGCTACAGAATTAGAAAGATAAAAAAACATCGATGTTTGCTCTTGGTAATCGATGATCGCTACAGGCAGAATATATCGATAATTATTGGTGTTCATGTTTTTCATCGCTGATTTACTTCAATTTTTCCCACTTATATGTTTATGCATAATTGAAAGTTTATATTTGTTGGAATCCATTACATCTCTGTCCGATCATCTGTATTCAAAAGTGATTTTTAGGTCCAACCATTCGTAGATTTTACAATGCTTATCAATGAACTTCTAGACGATTGTTTACTCACCATTTTTGGTTTCATAAATGAATTGGATGATTTAGTAAACTGCTATAAAGGTAAGTCTGTTTCAAGAAAATCTTGTTCTTTTTGATTTTAATTAATAGAATATTAACTATAATCATGATTCATGAAAAGTGATATCGATTAGATACCGAGGCCAGTGAAAATGTATTCTACTAACTACGTTATATGTTAAAACATAGACAAATGACTTTGGAAAGCTCATTAATGATCTTCGCCCATGGATTATCTTTTAGTAGCTTTTAGTAGTTGTTAGTCAACTGATATTCACTAGCCAATTATTCAGTTAAATTCTTGTTTGTTTCTTAGTTTTTAGTTATCAAATACTAGTTTTTGTTAATCACATTACGCAAAACAATACTTCTATGTACAGCTATGTTCTAGCAGCAGCCAACTTTAAAAGATCTGATGTAAAACACAAACGATTCAAGATTATTCACTTTTGCTTTTTTATTCGCAATTTGAGACTTTTTCTTGTCTAAATACGAGATACACTGAATCAAATACTCTGATCTAACAAGTTAAAAGTAATTCAAGTAATTCAGCTACATCGATTACTACAACATCTGAATATGGCTATAAAAATGTGATGATTACATGATAGATACATCTGTCTGAAGTATTATATCTGTATACTTACACAAATTTTACTTATTTAGTAATTTAATAAAAATTCTTATTACAGTATGCAACAAATGGAGCCAATTAATTAATGAACGAACTAGAAAAGTTAAATATTTGGTTGGTAAGGAACAAATTTTATAATTTTTTATTCTCGTTGTGAATGCATAATTTCCTCATTCAGGCAATTTATATTTTCAGAACATAATGATAGGCGGCATTATGGACCATTTCCAAATTACCCGTTTGATATTGTTTATTATCGAACAGAGGAACCAGTCGATGGAACTTGTTTGAGCATTTTATTTCCCAATCTAATGGTTTGTTGAATGATGAGACCTTTATTGTTGGCCAACTTTTCATTTTCTTATATTTCTTATTACCTCAGATTGCCGACTTTTCGGCTGTAATCCGTAAGAAAGTAAAACACGAAGAAATCGCTACATTCGTCAAAAATATAAAATCTTGCAAAGGATTAATTTATCGACATGAACATAATTATCTCCGAGAAGAATTGATTTTCCAATACTGTGATGAACTCGAAATGGTCTCCACCAATTATTACATTGATCACTACATCGCAAAGAAAGATGTCAATATCAAACAATTGCAGCTGTGGAATTGTAAACTAGATAAATTCACGAAAAATGCACATAATTTTCCAAATCTTGAAAGACTACACATTGATTATGGTGATTATATTTATATTTTAAAAAAATGTTGTTAATGAACATTTATCTTTCATGCTTAGGTGCAACAGATGGCTACTACAATGGCCTCAAATTGAGAAAACTTAAAATTCTTGAATTGTATGTAGTTCCTAATGAGTATGGAGGCATTTATTATGGTTTCAAGTTCATGGATTCGTTTCCAAATCTTCAAAGTGCACATATTTACTTGCGATTCCACCACATTTTTGTTGATGAGTCATGTAAACACGAATCTTTGCGAGATTTAGTCTTAGAATTTGTAAGTATCATTCGATTTGAAATTAATAAGTTTATTTGTGAAATATTCTTGCATTTCCAAATCAAACCTAATAAGAGAGTATTATCTTAAAAAAATTGTCTGAATTCATCTGTATTAATCAACTAATTTGTATATGCACAGTATCTTTCTGATTATGACAGTTTCAACTGGAATGAATTTAGAAGCTTGTTCATGAAATATCCAAATCTTAAACATCTTGCACTGCGGAGCTTCAAGAACCTAAAAAATGAACATGTGGAGCAATTGGTTCGCATTTTACCCAATTTAGTGCTATTTGTTGTTTGTGAATGTCCAAAAGTCACTCAAGAGGCTGCACATTACATTCAAGATTATAATAGACTACATGGACGGACAATCAAGTTTTATTTTGATGATAATTACCATGATATCCAATCAGATTGGCCTTATTTATCAACCAAGCGTGAAAAAATAAGTCAAGGTTTTGATTTCATGAAAAATTGTTTTCTTAAAGATTTTCGTAGCCTTTCTACTTTTTTAATTCCCAATGAGAACTAAATAATAACTGTAACCATTTATCTATTAATATTGATATCTTTAATAAACAATATTGCTCAGTACTATGACGACTGTTTTAAACAAAAAGTAAGTTGATCAGAATCATAAAATCTTATTCAAGTTTAAACCAACTCAGCCATATCGATTAATCTCTTCAGTGCTTTAGTATCTGAAAATGGGTGTGATGATATTATGATTTGAACGTCTGATTGAACGTTTGAACATATTTGATTAAACGTGAACACGTTTAATTACCTTGCGTTGATTTTGAAGGGAATTGAATAATCATTAAGCAAATCAACAGGAAATTTATTTTGATTAAAATTCCAATGTAGTTTGCTTAATATTGATCTTGTAATAATCTTATTACCATAGATTGGTGACTTCTGATCGAATCTGTGAAAAAGTAAAACCCGAAGAAATCGTTACATTGGTCAAAATATAAAATCTTAAAAAGCAATAATTCATGGCTTTTATCACAGAGTAGAAATATTATAATTTTCCAATATTTTGAGAAACTCGAAATGATAGACAAATGCAACCCCAAGATGCAAAAATGAAAGACACTTTTAGCTTTTCAATTTTAATGCTTAATAGGAACTTGGTGTACATATAAATTCAACGCATTAGTTGATCAATTTCACAATGAAAGAATCTAAAATTACTGCTGGATTTGTCAAAGAGTATTTTCATATTATGGCTACATGTATATTTAAAAGCATCGCTATTTCAACTAATATATTGGATTAACAACCGTCAACCGCTTTCTCGATAAAATCGCCTTGATTTTGCTGATATTATTCCATCTATCGTTTGATTCTATGATTAAACCAAAACTTGAAAGACTCACGAGGAGAACAAATAAATAAAGTAAATCTTAAATCGTGATGAATGCAATCGGATGAAATGACATTGGATAGCTTTCAAAAGATAACGTAACCAGCTCTAACTTTACTTTCGATGCTGTATAATTTGCTTCTTTCTTCAAGAACCGCTCTGACTGCCCGATCTATTCCGTCCAGACAAAAGCCCATCTCAGCGCAAGAATAAGTTGCCCGTTGTAAAACATTTTCTTGCTTTTCTCGATGAACTTGTGATGAACCAATAACCGTATAGTATTGAAATAACGCTGGTTACTAACATGAATATAAAATTTGTCAGTTTTCTTGATGTTAATCATAAAGTTGCAAAATATTCTTATGTAACCCTCAATTGAGTTCACTGATCCAAAACGGACGATTCTATCATCAAATAAATGGTCATAAATGTAGCTGAAATACTTTGCAATCTCAATCGTATGAATATGACTTGACAAAAGTGAATTATCCGTCATCTTAAGATCACAGTAAGAATCATGAACGGTAGTTACAGATTGAGTTGACTTGTTGAGATCATCCAAATAAACCAAAGGTGCATCTCGAGATTGAAGCGAATAGTTTGTCGTAAATGAAGAGCGTAATGATTCGTAGACGTAATGGACGGCAAAATAAAAAATGACTAAAATTATGATCCCAAATTGCCCACAATCAAGTGTTTTGTTATACCTTTGAAAGGCCAAGGTAAACTCTTCTCACGAACTAAATGAATGTAAACTCCCAGGGTGAACAAGAAACCAATTAAAATGTAAAAATTGAGTTGGATTATTTGGAAACTGGTCAAGATTCCGGGATATTTTGATTTAACTGCAGTTTCAGTGTAAAGATTGACGAAATCAGTGTACATCATTGAACTGAAACTCATATTTTCTGCAATCAATGAAAAACGATCCAATGTTTCAGCAGGGAATGAAGCATCATTGAGACCAGATTGAATTGACTGAAGAAAAGGTGTTGAACAAATGGACGAATGACAAAAGTCACTCTGATCGAGATCACCTCTAATCCATTCAATCGGTACTTTCCCAAGCGTGATTGATCCTAAGATTTTAAAGGCGTCAAATGTGGATTGGGCTTGCTGTTTTTCATTGGAACGATTATGATAGATTAATCTCAAAGATCCGTTGAAAGGGATGTTAAATTTCATTGTTAAATACAAATACTTAAGTTATACAACACTAAGTTGACGAGTAATTACTGGTTGATAAGAGGCCAAAACTAAACTAAATGATAGACTCCAATTTCAATTGATTTAAAGGTTTTAGTGAATGTTATTCAATGAAACGATTAACTCTTCATTTTCCAATAAAAACAGTTATAATTTTATCATTGCACAATTAAAATTCATCAATAATTGAATTTATATTGTCGATTGAACGTCTAGTAATTAGTTGAAGGATAAAGGATTGTTTTAGTTGAATTTTTATAGATTTCCTTATTTATCATTTTTTGTGATTTAGCAATATTATTATCGTCTGTAACGACGTCTTTTTTAGTTATGGACATCAAGAGTTTTGTCAAAATAAAATAAAAGCCTTACTTTGACCGAGAAGAAAGATATTTGGAAAGAAAACAAAATTGGAAGAAACACAGAAACACCTTTTTTAAACACGCTGATATTTTTGCTTTGATATGAATTCGTTGTTGACTATTATTGATAAAAAGTATCATCCTACACCTAGAAGTAGTCTTCAGTAACATTGTATCACTTTATTTGCAATTCTTCAGTTCGCGCATTCGTTCAAAAGTTAATTTGCCTGTGAAATCGATCATCTTTGTTTAGTAATATTAGTAAATTTGTAAAATAATCAAAAGTCTGAAATTTCATCCAAACATTTTATTTCCATACTGCAAAAAATGTTCAGTAAGTTTTAGCACTGTCAAAATGATCATTTACTACATATGGTAGCTCAAAATATGCCAAGTTGCTCCAAATAGCCTAATATTGACAAGCTTGATTATAATCTGCTAACCAAGGCTGAGAAATGAAAGACACTTTTAGCTTTTCAACTTAAATGCTTAATAGGAACTTGTTGTACATATAAATTCAACGCATTAGTTGATCAATTATAACAATGAAAGACTAGAAAATTATTATTGGATTAAAAAAATATGTGAGCCTCCAAGTGGTTTGGATGATGCATTATTCAAAAGCGTTAATTCAAGTAATAAGCTTACATTGGCTGAACGACCGTCAACCGCTTTCTCCACAGAAATATCATAGATTCATAAAATTTAATCGAATCGTGCATTTATAAAATCTGAATTTTAATTTTCAATAAAAATTTGTTTAAAACTAAACGATGTCCATTTCCATTCAAAGATGGAGAGTTACAATAATAAGTAATGCTCAAAGATTTGTGATCCTGAATATCAGTGTAAGTGTCAGTGTCAATCTAATTAGAGGGATAAGATGTAAAGCTCGTAATTTGAAAAATTTAGTTGAAATAAGATGCTAAGTGTACCATGAAGAAGTTAACTCTAATGCTTTGATTCTTATTGAGGTGAATTATTCTCATACACCAAATGAAAAGTGATAAAGTTTCGTTTGCATAGCCTTTTAAAATTTTCTCAAAGTAGACCATTTGTGGTCAATAAGTTAAAAAGTTTCTTAATAAAGGCTCTGACTTTTTAGAGCTCATTTTTCAATAAGTCAGTTTTGACAAATTGATTTGAGCAAAGTTTGGTAGATAAATATCGGATCCGGGATCCGATTTCATTTTAGCTTTTTTTCTATTTAGAAATCTCAAATTCAAAACTCTTGAAATGTCATTTAATCAAGTGTTATTTCTGTTGTTTTTACTAATTAACTCCTTAATTTTTCCCAATTATATGTTATTTTGCATAGATAACTGAAGTTTATATTTGTTGGAATCAATCTCATCTCTAGATCGGATCATTTGTATTTAAAAGTGATTTAAGCGTTAGTTGTACAATGTTTATCAATGAACTTCCAGAGGAATGTTTGCTCATCATTTTTGGTCTGATAAATGAATTGGATGATTTAGTGAACTGCTACAAAGGTAAGTCTGTTTAAACAAATCATGTCCTTTTCTCGTTATATAATAAAAGAGAAACATATGCACAAGACTTTGAAAGATGAAATGTTTTTTCCAATATAGATTATCTTTCAGTGCTTATTTGGCTGACATTCATCAGTCAACTATTATGTTAGATTCTCGTTTGCTCTCTGGTGGAAGTTATCTAATACTAGTTTTTTGTCAATATTTCAGAAAACAATATTCACTATTTAATAGCCCAAACGATTCAGGATGATTCACTTTTGCTTTTTTATTCATTGTTTGAGGCTTTTTCTCTGAATCAGAGACTGATCTGATTCAAGGTATAAGCCATTCGACTATATCGAATAAAATCAGTGTGAAAGCATCTGAATGTGGATCATAACAATGGGATGAATGATATTTGCATATTTTTATAAATGTTTAATTATGTTGTGTTGATAGTGAAGCCAATTACATAATCATCGAGCAAACCAACAGAAAATTCAGTAATTTATAATATAAAAAATTTCTTTACAGTATGCTGCAAATGGAGCCATTTAATTGTGGAGCGAACTAGAAAGGTTAAATATTTGATTGGTAAGAAGAAAATTATTTTCAATACTTGTAATCATTGTTAATAAATTTACTCTTAAACAATTTATATTTTCAGAACATGAAGGTGATTGGCCAGATAGGAAGCCATTTCCAAGCTATCCGTTGAATCATGTTTATTATCAAACAGAGGAACCAATTGATGGAACTTGTTTGGACACATTATTTCCAAATCTAATGGTTTGACGAATAATTTAACTTCTATTGTTGGCCAAATTTTCATTTTCTTATATTTCTTATTACCTTAGGTTGCCGACTTTTGTACGAAATTCTGTAAAAAAGTAGGTTATGAAGATATTGTTGCATGGGTCAAAAAGATAAAATCTTTGAAAGGAATAATTGGCTCATTCTATAAAGGGGATAAATCAATTTTCCAATATTGTGATCAACTCGAAATGGTAGCCACGAGGTTCGAATGGTACATTGAGCCGTGCTTAAAAAAGAATGGTGCCGGCATCAAACAATTGGAAATTGGGGGGTGTAGTCTAGATACATTCATGGAAGATGCCGAATATTTTCCAAATCTTGAAAGACTGTTCATTTTTCATAGTGAAGGTGACTTAGAAATACTTTTTGGAGTAATTTTTATTATTGAAATTCATCTTTTTATTCTCAGACTGGCCAGCTGGCTACTACACAAATGGTGCCATATTAAGCAGACTCAAAATAGTTGGACTGTCCTTAAATACTTATAGTGATTACATTTATCATGGTTTCAAGTTCATTAATTCATGTCCAAACTTACAAAGTGCACATATTAGATTGTACTCTAATCACATTTTTGTTGATGAATCAATGAAACACGAATCTTTGCAAGATTTGGTTTTACAATTTGTAAGTGTGTGTTTTATGTATTTGCTTGGTTGTGGAATATTTTTAAAATTTCAAAATCAAACACAATAAGAGTATCATGACATAATGACAAAAGTATCTAAATTCAACTATATCAATTAAATAATTTTTATATGCACAGTATTCGGATGATTTCTGCTGGAATCAATTGAAAGAATTGCTCAAGAAGTATCCAAATCTTAAACATCTTGCACTGAGAGAATTCATTAGCCTGGAAAATGAAACTGTGCTGCAATTGGTTAACATTTTACCCAATTTAGTGTTATTTGATGCTCGTGGTTGTATAAAAGTCACCCAGGAGGCTGCTAGTTATGTCCAAGATTATAATAGATTACATGGACGATTAATCAAGTTTTATTTTGATGGTAATTATCGTGAGATTCATTCAGACTGGCCTCAATTGTCCACTAAGTGGGAAATAATAAGTCAAGGATTTGATTTCATGAAACATTGTTTTCTTAAAGATTTTTATGATCTTCCTACTTTCTTGATTCCCAGTGAAGACTAAATAATTAAATGCAACCATTTATCTATAGATATATTCAATACACATAGAAATATTTATTCACAATATGTATCAGGAAATTACTCAAAATAGAATAAAAATACGGACAATTAACACTATTTCATTGTTTACTTAAATTAAGAGATTAATAACCGATAGGCTTAATTTTCAAGCATATTAATCGAATCTGAACTCAAATACAATCACGATCTGTTTAAAATTGAATGATACCAAATGTGTTCACTATTATTTATATTTAAGGAATTGTGATATCAGTGTAAGTATCATTAAAGATTGTTCAACACAAGTCATAATGATCCATTTTCCGTCAACATTATACTCTTTTCAACTTTTAAAAGGAAAATACAGTAAAATCTCGCAAAGTTTGTATGAAATTTAGCAACGCAATCTTTGGGATTTAAGATCTTCCCCGCTTTTACAATGCAATTATGTTAATAACTTCAAAGAGTTGCACAAACAATATCGCTAGGCGGCAGGACCGCTCACAACCTTTGCGAGGTTTTACTGTAATCAGAGCTTTAAAAGTTTCAACCTTATTACAGGAATGAGAGGAAGAGAGTCAATATCTAATCAGAAATCCTCGATATGAAATAACAAGTCCAAAAAGATGCATTCATCTCCACTAAAAGTAAATCGCTGGACGTAAAATATCGGTAAATTATTCTCATTTTGATGATCAAAAATTTATAAGATTTCACGATTCGATCAGAAATTTTGTTTGGATAACATTTGCAACTTTTTCTCAAAACAGACCATTTTTCAAACCAAGTTCAAAAGATTTAGACTAAGTTTTGGTTCTGTAGCAATCATTTTTCAAACGGTCAATTTCGAAAACTGTTTTAATCTAAATTAAATTACTCTAAATTAGAGTCTCTAATCATTCATTTGAGCGAAGTTGGATAGATAAATATCGGATCTCGGATCCGATTTCATTTCAGCTCTTTTTCCATTTTGAAGTCTCACATTCAAAACTCGTTCGTTAATTGAAATATCATTAAACAAGTGTTATTGCTGTTCATGTGTTTTATCACTAATTTGTTTCAATTTTTCCCACTTATATGTTAAAGCATAGTTGGAATTTTATATTTGTTGGAATCAATACATCTCTAGATCAGAGCATCTGCACTTAAAAGAGATTAGTAGATTTTACCATTTGAAGATTTTACAATGTTTATCAATGAACTTCCAGACGATTGCTTGCTCATCATTTTTGATTTAATAAATGAATTTGATGATTTATTGAACTGTTATAAAGGTAAGTCTGTTTTGAACAAATCTTGCTCTTTTTGTTTCATCATTGAAAATTAGCACCACAGACACGATTTTGTAAAGTCTATCAATGATTTTGCCTCATGGACTATCTTTTAGCAGCAATTATTCAGTTAAATTCTTGCTTGTTTCTTACTTGTGAGTTATCGAATACTAGTTTTTTGCAAAAATATTACACAAATTAATACTTCTTTCTACTATACGCAGCCTCCTCTATGATCTTATGTAAAACATGCACGATTCGAGATTATTCACTTTGCTTTTTATTCATGATGGAAGGCTTTTTCTGTTATTTATAAGTTACCCCTCTGAATCAGAGAAGTTGATCTGATTCCAGCTAAAAGCCATTTAGCTATAGCAATTAATCTCTTTACTATAAAATCTGAATCTGATGTGCATCTGATGAAACAATGGGCTGATTGCAGTGATAGATTACATGATAGATACATCTATCTGCATACTTTTAAAGATGTTACTTATTTAATATTTTAATAAAATTTTTTTCATAGTATGCAACAAATGGAGCCAATTAATTGTAGAGCGAACCAGAAAATTTAAATATTTGTATATTTATATTTGGACCCTACGGTGGTCCCATATTCAGAAGACTTAAAAAACTTGAATTGTTCTTCACTTGTTATGCTGATACAAGCATTGATTATGGATTCCAGTTCATGGATTCATGTCCAAACTTACAGAGTGCCCATGTTTACTTTGAATCTAATCGCATTTATGTTGATGAATCAATTAAACACAAATCTTTACATGATTTAGTCATAGAATTTGTAAGTATTATTCGATTTGTAATGTGTTTTTGCTTTTTTGTGAGATACTTTCACAATTTATTTCCAGAGTGCTAACAATAATCAATGTTCAGCATGACAAAAGTATCTGAATTCATCTACAAAAATTAACTAACCTGTATATACACAGTATGAACCTTATTGGAAGGAAAATATCAACTGGAATGAATTGGTAAGATTGTTTACGAAATATCCGAATCTTAAACATCTTGCCCTGTGGAGCTACAAAAGCCTAGAAAATGAATATGTTGAGCGATTCGTCCGGATATTACCAAATTTAGTGTTACTTGCTGTTCGTGGATGTCCAAAAGTCACTAAAAATGCTGTTAACTATGTACAAGATTATAATAGACGACATGGACGGGCGATCAAATTTTATTTTGATGGGAATTACCATGAAATTCAATCAGATTGGCCTCATTTATCATCTAAACGGGAGAAAATTAGTCAAGGTTTTGATTTCATGAAAAATTGCTTTCTCAAAGGTTTTCGTAGCCTTTCTACTTTCTTAGTATCTGGTGAAGACTGAATAACCATGAATCGGACACATGTATCGGTATTTTAATAAGTCTCTACAATATTTTCAATCAGTCATATTTGGAGCCGTACTTGTGTGAATTCACAGTGCTTTGAGGTTACAGCGCTTTTGATGCTTGAGAATTAAGTGCGTTTTTATTTCCATTTTGTAAAATGTCGCATTTCCCTACCTCTTCATGAAATATTACGTTACTAACAAAACTTATCAAAACTTTTAATGATAATTAAAAATTAATATTCTTAAAAATAAATTATTGAAGAAGATTCAAAATCCTGAATCCTGAGCCCTCCAAGTACATTGTAAATGTTTTTGCATTCTAAAGGTCAAAATCTGTCATGAAATCTTATATTAATATCTTAATGAATATTTCAAAAAGTCGCTATAACTCATATTTAAATTAAAATAAAAAGATATCAGATGCAGAGAATGATTCGGACGATGTTCGAAAATGATGTTTAATGACTAATTGAAATGAAACTACAGCTTGACTGACAGGCCAAGGTAAAATTTTCTTACGAACTAAATGGATGTAAACTCTTAGGACGAACAAGAAACCAATTAAAATGTAAACATTGAGTTGGATTATTTGGAAGCTGTTTAAGATTCCGGGATATTTTGATTTAGCTGCGGTGTCAGTATAAATGTTAATAAAACCACAATCATCCCAGTGGCCATCATTGAACTGAAACTCATGTTTTCTGGAACCAATGTAAAAAGTTCTATCGCCTCTACCGGGAACGAAGCATCTTGAGGCCAGATTGATTGAAACGATTCATTTTCCAATAAAAATAATTGTACTACAGTTTTTATTCTCTGATAATTTGAAATTAAAATAATTAAATGTAACCATTAGTTTATTAGTATCTTCAATACAAACACTTTACCTATGGAAATACTTTAAAGATTTGTGATGAAAACAGAAATGAAAATCTTGAAGACGATGAACGGAATCTTTTTTGACCAATTTATGAATGCTTTAATGCTTTAGTGTTCTGATTCTTATAAACTCACTGACTTAATGCTATCTTTTAAATTTAGTTTAATTGGCTCATATCTAATTAATGACTGAAAACGGTACTCGTAGCGGTTTCTTAGGGCTGAGTGTCCAATGGCAAAGAGTTTTGATCACCATTTGAGTTATTTTTAATACAATAGATGGCGTGTTTTGCTATCAACGCAACAACGAATCAAATCTCAATCCTTTCCTTGTACAAAATTTCAAAAATTACTCAACAGTTTCTGTTAGTGTTGGCCGATCAAGCAATTCAAGTCTGATCGATTTTCTTGGTCATAGAAAAAAGATAAATCGATTTTGTCGATTTCATCGACTGTTCGATCGTTCGGTTGTCCGATCGTAAGTTTATTAAATTGACAAAGTACAAGAAAAGACGAGTTTAAATGTAAATATCAGGCAATGAGTCAAGAAAAGATAGCAATTCAACATTTTTAGGCTTCAATCCGTTCCGTTGCTCAGTGATTAATAATCCAATTTTTGAAAATAAGCGTTCACACGGTACTGAAGGGGCTTGCATAGTTAGATATTTCAATGCTAGATTGCGTGATTTCAGAAAATGTTAGATCTTCTGATCTTTAAATCGTCGAAATCAAAAAATTAAACAACTATTGCCTTTTGATTAATCAAAGGATTCTAAAGTAGCCATTCCTGGTTAAATCGATCTCTTCATTTTTTTGATCGATCTGAAACAGAGGAGCCGATTGTCGATTTAAATCGATTTACGATTGATCATAACCCAACACTAGTTTCTGTAAATCGTCGACTCTTTTCATATCTTTCTCTTTGACTTTCACCCTCATAAACTGTTCTTAACTTGAAATATTATTTATAGAATAGTGCCATTGCATTTAAAGTGTATTCGAAGTGTATTTGACTTTTTTTACCAATAGTTTACTTCATTTTTGTCCAATTATATGTCCAACAGTTGAATTTACAATGTTAATCAGTGAACTTCCAGAGGAATGTTTACTCATCATTTTTGGTTTCATAAATGAATTGGATGATTTAGTAAACTGCTATAAAAGTAAGTCTGTTTTAAATAAACCCTATTCTTTTTATAATTTAAACAAAAGTAAGTTACACATCTTAATCAGCGACTCTGATCTGATTCAAGTTGAAAGCCATTCAGCTATACATATATGTATTGATACATCTCAAAATCCATTGTCAGTGCTGTAGCATCCGACTGTGGATTTTAATTTGACTGATCAAAGTTTATTTTTACTAACGTTGATTAGGATGTGTTAATAGTGAAGCAATTAAATAAGTACAGTACAATACCCGGTTAAAGCAATTTTCACAGTCTATGATTTTTTACAAATTGACATTTTTTTAATTTTATATAATCCTTTCATTACCTAAATCTTAAGCACTGTCAGTTTCTGAAAGTCATCGCTAGATGGAAACTTTGAAAAAAATTGCTTTAACTGGGTATTGTAGTATATTAAGCCAATCAACAGAAAATTTAGTAATTTGTTTAAAATTTCATTGCAGTATGCAGTCAATGGAGTCGTTTGATTTTAGAGCGAACTAGAAAAGTTAAATATTTGTTTGGTAAGACTCAAATTTTTATCACTACTTATTCCCATTATAAATAAATCTTCTCATTCAAGCAATTTATATTTTCAGAACATTCTGGTCCGTGGAATAAGAATGTACCGCCAAGTTATCCATCTGATTATGTTTATTATTCAATAGATGGGCCTATGGATGTAACTTTTTTGAGCACATTATTTCCTGATTTGCAGGTTTGTTGAATGATTTTTATTTGCTTACTGAATATTCATTTTGTACCTGGTAATATATCTTATTATCTTAGATTGTCGACTTCTCTTCCGGCTTTTGTGAAGAATCAAATCCTGAAGATATCGTAACATGGGTCAAAAAGATGAAATCATTAAAAGGATTAAAGCATTACTCTTATCCTAGTGAAGAAGCAATTTTCCAATATTGTGGTCAACTTGAAATGGTATCCACCGATTTCATCGAGACATGCACAAATAAGAATAGTGTAAATATTAAACAATTGTGCCTTGTTCATGATACCTTTGGATCATTTAGACCAAATGCACATTATTTTCCAAATCTCGAAAGATTATCGCTGAATACAGAAGAAGGTGACTTTTAAATACTTTTTTAAGAAATTTTTAATAATGACATTCATCTTTTATCCTCAGGCCCAAGAAGCTACTACGATGGCCCCATATTCGAACGACTTAAAATGGTTGAATTTTTCACAATGGATTGCACCTGGCTTAAACATTACGATGATCCACACTTTTATGGTTTCCAGTTCATGGATTCATGTCCAAACTTACAGAGTGCTCATATTTTCTTGGACTATAATCGCTTTTTTGTTGATGAAACATTAAAACACGAATCTTTGCAAGATTTAGTCATAGAATTTGTAAGTATTATTTGATTCGAAATTTATTTATGAGATATTCTTGAAAATTTGATGATGAGAAGAAAATTTGATCATCAAAAATTATCTAAATTCATCTATATTAATCATCTAATTTTTGTGTTAATTAATGCACAGTATGAGCAATACTATACAGATAGTATCAACTGGGATGAATTTAAAAGATTGTTCATGAAATATCCAAATCTTAAACATCTCGCACTGAGGAGTTGGAATAGGCTGACCAATGAACATGTTGAGCAGTTGGTTACCATTTTACCCAATTTAGTGTTATTCGATGTTAGTGGTTGTCCAAAAGTCACTCGAAAGGCTGCTGTTAATATTCAAAATTATAATAGACTATATAAACGGACCATAAAATTTTATTTTGATGGGAATCACCGTAAAATTAAATCAGATTGGCCTCATTTATCATCTAGACGTGAAATAATCAGTCAAGGTTTTGATTTCATGAAACATTGTTTTCTTAAAGATTTCTATGATCTTCCTACTTTCTTGATTCCCAGTGAGGACTAAATAATTAAATTCAACCATTTATCTATAGATATATTCAATACACAATATTTATTCACAATATGTATCAAGAATATAACTCGAAACAGAATTAAATATAAAATAATAGGTCAAGGTTTCGATTTCATGAAACATTGCTTTCTTGTGAGCTCTCCTATTTTCTCAATCTCTAGTGAAGATTGAATCACCGATTCACACAATTTCAATTCAATCTATCGCTTTTGTCAAATCGGAATTTTAATTTTCAATAAAAATTTGTTTAAAATCTAACGATGTTCATATCCATTTCAAGTTCAAGAGATCAACAGAGATTTTAACAGTATAATCGATTCCCAATGTCAGTAAAGAGAAAAAGTAACATCAGATCAACAACGTTAGATCAGATTTCAACGAGATTAATTTAAAGGAGTATGGGTAAAAATTCTGACTTTCGAGATAAGAGTTCGAACTTTATAAGTTTGTAGGCCCATAAAAACTGAATCCATTAGTGACATTAAAAATTTTCTCCGATCGACAGTTTTCGAGAAAATCGAGGTCAAAGTGCAAACTTCGATCGCCTTTTTTTCAAAATAAGCCATTGAGACACTATTTCAGTAGTTCATTGCTATGTCATCTTTGGGTGGTTACATCAAGTTAATGGTTAGGATGCATCCATAAACAATTTGCTTCCGGGTTCCGCTTGGTTTAATCAAAGATGAAATGAATGTAGAATGAACTATTCGAGTACCTCAATGATAACTTGCTAGACGCCGTATGTTCAGGCAATGTTGAAGCTCATT
>NW_015449930.1:3447791-3560494 GCF_000239435.1 Tetranychus urticae | reverse complement strand
AGGCGATCGAAGTTTGCACTTTGACTCGAATTTCTCGAAAACTGTCGATCGGAGAAAATTTTTAATGTCACTAATGGATTCAGTTTTTATGGGCCTTCAAACTTATAAAGTTCGAACTCTTAACCCGAAAGTCAGAATTTTTACCCATACTCCTTTACTTTCGTAAAAACATTTACCATTGAAATACCGCAATTGAGGCCAGATATTTTTGTAGATTTCATGATCTAAGCTGATTAATTCAGATAAATACCAGATAAATTAACTTCGGTCAGAGATGGCATACTTTGAAACATATTGACTCCAATATTCTAAACGAGTATTACCACTCAAATCCAAGTAACAAAGTTGATCATTTGTATAGGTATCTCGGCATTCACCGAATTAGAAATGAGAAAGTTTTGTTTAAATAGCCTGCGAAAATTTCCTCAAAGCAGACCATTTGTGGTCAATAAGTTAAAAAGTTTCTTAATAAATGCTCTGACTTTTTAGAGCTCATTTTAAAGTCAGTTTTGACAAATTGATACTAATTTAAACTATATTATTCTTATCATTAATTTGGCAAGTTTGTGAGCGAAGTTTGATAGAAAAATATCGGATCCCGGACCCGATTTCCTTTTAGCTTTTTTTCTATTTAGAAATCTCAAATGCAAAACTCTTGAAATATAATTTAAACAAGTGTTATTTCTGTTGATGATTTTCACTAATTAACTCCTTAATTTTTCCCAATTATATGTTATTTTGCATAGATAATTGAAGTTTATGTTTGTTGGAACCAATCTCATATCTAGATGTGATCATTCGTATTTAAAAGTGATTTAAGCGTTAGTTGTACAATGTTTCTCAATGAAATTCCAGAGAGATGTTTGCTCATCATTTTTGGTCTGATAAATGAATTGGATGATTTAGTAAACTGCTACAAAAGTAAGTCTGTTTTAAACAAATCCTATTCTTTTGTCTTTATATAATAAAAGAGAAGCATATGCACAAGACTTTGAAAGATGAAATGTTCTTTCGAAGATGGATTATCTTTCAGTGCTTATTTGGCTGATATTCATCAGTCGACTATTATGTTAGATTCTCGTTTGCTCTCTGGTGGAAGTTATCTAATACTAGTTTTTGTAAATATTTCAGAAAACAATATTTCTATCTAACAGCACAAATATTAACTATGTATAGCACAAACGTTTCAGGATGATTCACTTTTGCTTTTTTATTAATTGTTTGAGGCTGATCTGGTCCAAAATAAGCCATTCAGCTATATCGAATACAATCAGTGTGAAAGCGTCTGAATGTGGATCATAACAATGGGATGAATAATATTTGCATATTTTCATCAATGTTTAATTATGTTGTGTTGATAGTGGATACAATTACATAATCATCCAGCAAACCAACAGAAAATTTAGTAATTAAAAAAAATTTCTTTATAGTATGCAGCAAATGGAGCCGTTTAATTGAAGAGCAAACTAGAAAAGCTAAATATTTGATTGGTAAGAAAAAATTATT
Organism: Tetranychus urticae; assembly: GCF_000239435.1. The sequence continues at coordinate 3,558,988 of NW_015449930.1, read as the reverse complement.
TCCACTGCTTATTCTCATCGTGATCAGATTTACTCTTAAACAATTTATATTTGTGGAAGACGGAGGTGATTGGCCAGATAAGGAGCCATTTCCAAGTTATCTGTTGAATCATGTTACTTATCGAACAGAGGAACCAATTGATGGAACTTGTTTGAGCATCTAATGGTTTGTTGAATAATTTAACTTCTATTGTTGGCTGAATATTAATTTTGTTATATCTCATTACCTTAGGTTGCCGATTTCGGTTGGAAACTCTGTAAAAAAGTAGGTTATGAAGATATTGTTGCATTGGTCAAAAAGATAAAATCTTTCAAAGGAATAATTGGCTCATTCTATGAAGGGGATAAATCAATTTTCCAATATTGTCATCAACTCGAAATGGTAGCCACGAGTTGCGAATGTTACACTGAGCCGTGCTTAAAAAAGAATGGTGCCGGCATCAAACAATTGCAAATTTGGGGTTGTACTCTAGATAGATTCATGAAAGATGCCAAATATTTTCCAAATCTTGAAAGACTGTTCATTTGTCATAAGGAAGGTGACTTAAAAATACTTTTTTGAAAATTTTTAATGATTGGAATTCATCTTTTATCCTCAGACTGTCCAGATGGCTACTACGAAAATGGTGCCATATTAAGCAGACTTAAAATAGTGGAAATGTCCTTAAATAGCTATAGCTTATCAAGAAGATAACTCAAAAGGGAATAAAAATACGGACAATTCACACTATTTCATTGTCAACTTTCATAAAGAGATAAATAACCGATAGGCTTGATTTTCAAGCACATTACTGAACTTAAATACAATCACGATCTGTTTAAAATTGAATGATACTAAATGTGTTCACTATTATTTATGCTCTAGGAATTGTGATATCAGTGTAAGTATCATTAAAGATTGTTCAACACAAGTCATATAATTATCCATTTTCCAGCAACATTATACTCTTTTCAACTTTAAAAGGAAAATAATCAGAGCTTTAAAAGCTTCAACCTTATCCCAGGAATGAGAGCAAGAAAGTCTATATCTCATCAGAAAATCCTCGATATGAAATAGCAAGTCCAAAAAGATACATTCATTTCCATTAAAAGTAAATCGCTGGACGTCTTATAGCGGTAAATTACTCCCATTTTTCGATCAAAAATTTATAAACTTACATGATTCGATCATAAAGTTTTGTTTGGATAACATTTGCGACTTTTCTCAAAGCATACCATTTTCGGTTGATAAGTTCAAAAGCTTCAGACTAAGTTTTGGTTCTGTAGCGATCATTTTTCAAACGGTAAATTTTGCAAACTGTTTTAATCTAAATTAAATTACTCTAAATTAGAGTCTCTAATGATTCATTTGAGCAAAGTTGGATAGATAGATATCGGATCCGGGATCCGATCTAATTTTAGCTTTTTTTCTATTTTGAAATCTCACATTCAAAACTCGTTCTTTAATTGAAATATCATTAAACAAGTCATATTGCTGTTCATGTGTTTTACCACTAATTTACATAGTTGAAAAGTGGTTAGTAGGTCCAACCATTCGTAGATTCCACGATGTTTATCAATGAACTTCCAGACGATTGTTTGCTCATCATTTTTGGTCAAATAAGTGGATTGGATGATTTAGTAAACTGTTATAAAGGTAAGTCTGTTTCAAGCAAATCTTGTTCGTTTTGTTTTATCTAATAAAAAATAGAAGCATAGCCTTACGACTTTGGAAAGTAGATCAACGTTATTTGCCTATGGATTATCTTTTAGCAGCTTAGTCAACTGATATTCACTAGCCAATTATTCAGTTGAATTCTCGTTTGTTTCTTTGTTATAAGATATCGAATACTAGTTTTTTTTAAAGATATTTCTCAAAACAATACTTCTATGTACAGCTATGTGCTAGCAGCAGCCAACTTTAAAAGATCTAATGTATAACACAAACGATTCAAGATTATTCACTTTTGCTTTTTTATTCTTAATTTGAGACTTTTTCTTGTCTAAATACGAGATACACTGAATCAAATACTCTGATCTAACAAGTTAAAAGTAATTCAGCTATATCGATTAATCTCATTGCTATAATATCTGAATATGACTATAACAATGTGATGATTACATAGTAGATACATCTATCTGAAGTATTATATCTGTATACTTACACGAATTTTACTTATTTAGTAATTTATTAATAATAAAAATTCTTATTACAGTATGCAACAAATGGAGCCAATTAATAACTGAGCGAACTAGAAAAGTTAAATATTTGGTTGGTAAGAAGCAAATTTTATAATTTCTTATTCTCGTTTGATTCATTAATTCCCTCATTGATGCAATTTATATTTTCAGAACATCGATTTTTTTGGAACCGTGGATCACGGAATTATCCGTTTGATTATGTTTATTATGGAACAAAAGAACCAATCGATGGAACTTGTCTGAGCACATTATTTCCAAATTTAATAGTAAGCTGAATGATTCAACTTTCATTGTTGTCCATCTATTCATCAACTTTTTTATAAATTTTATTCCCTTAGATTGCCGACTTTTCTGATACATTCATTGAAAAAGTAAAACACGAAGAAATCGTTACATTGGTCAAAAATATGAAATCTTGCAAAGGATTAATCCATCAACATTCTTATTTTTACCCCCCAAAAGAATCGATTTTCCAATATTGTGATGAACTCGAAATGGTCTCCACCAATTATATTGATCAATACATCGCAAACAAACGTGTCAATATCAAACAATTGAACCTGTGGGATTATAATTTAAGTAAATTCACGAGGCGTAAACATTATTTTCGAAATCTTGAAAGACTACACATTTATTCTGATGGTGATTCTAAACAAATTTCAAACAAATTTTTTGTTAATGAACATTAATCTTTTATACTTAGGTGACGAAGAAAGCTACTACCATGTTCCCAGATTGAGAAGACTTAAAATACTTGAATTGTATTTACTTCCTCGTGATGATGAAGACATTTATTATGGTTTCAAGTTCATGGATTCATTTCGAAATCTTCAAAGTGCACATATTTACTTGCTATTCGACGACATTTTTGTTGATGAATCATTAAAACACGAATCTTTGCGAGATTTAGTCATAGAATTTGTAAGTATCAATCGTTTGAAATTAATGAGTTTATTTGCGAAATATTCTCGCATTTTAATTCCAAACCAAACCTAATAAGAGAGGTTTATCATAATTATATCTGAATTCATCTGTATTAATATACTAATTTTTATATACACAGTATATCTCTGAATACAATGACAATTACAAATGGAATGAATGGAAAAGCTTGTTCACGAAATATCCAAATCTTAAACATCTTGCACTGAGGAGCAACTGGAGATTGAAAAATGACCATGTGAAGCAATTGGTTCGCATTTTACCCAATTTAGTGTTATTTGATGCTCGTGGTTGTCGACAAGTCACCCAGGAGGCTGCTAGTTATGTCCAAGATTATAATAGATTACATGGACGATCAATCAAGTTTTATTTTGTTGGAAATTATCGTGAGATTCATTCAGATTGGCCTCATTTATCCACTAAAACTGAAACAATTAGTCAAGGGTTTGATTTCATGAAACATTGTTTTCTTAAAGATTTTGGTCAACTTTCTACTTTCTTAATTTCTAATGAATATCGTTCAATAAATAATGTGTATTCACGATATTAATAAGGAACATCATCAGAGGAAAAAAGCTTACAATTTCAATCAAACTCGACGTGCAGCTATCAAAACAAAATTTTGTTCAATAAATTTTTTTCAAAATTAAAAGATGTCCATGTCTATTACATATGCTCAAAGATTTATGATCAGGAATATCATGTTGAATGCGCGTATTATTTCAGATGATTCAATACAAGTCATTAAATTTTTCGTTAGAATTTCACTTTAATCAATTTTTTAAAAGTAAAATAATTATAATTTTATGCAGTTTCAACCTTGCCACTCGAATGGTAGGGTAAGACCATTTATTCAAGAGAAGTTTAATTTAGTGAGATGAGAATCAGAAACAAGAACATTGCCTGACAATATAAGATGAAATGATTGAAATTCACAAGAATCGTGTTGAAAACGAAGAGGCTGAATCTTATGCTTTGAGTTTTCTAGAGGTGAATTGTTCGTATTTTGTTTTTCACAAATTTTAAGGCTTGCACCAACAGGAATTTTTCTCAAAGCGGATCATTCACGGAAAGGTTAGGTTCGCAAATTTTACAATTAAAGTCTGACTCTGTTTACGAATGAAAGAAAATGAATAGTTTGTCATCTTAGGAGCACAATATAATCCGCAGCTACAGATTGACAGAAAACGAGAGTAAAGAGAAAGAGGAAAATAAAATTTGACATTTTCCTTTTCTCTATTTTCAACACTTCAGGCTTTGTAAAAATTTCCATTAGAATCCTTTCTGATTCAACAATTTTTTTCAAAAAAATTCGATGCTATGACTTTACATATTGTATGGATTTCATTTATTTAAATGAGTTAACAGTTGGTGGACATTGTAATGTGATAATCAATTTGTTTTCTTTTGATGTCCAGAAAGGCATTTGCTTGATGCGCATCATTTTGACCTTATGGTAACTAAGGTGAGAGAAGAAGCTTGATAAACAGAGTAATTAAATTGTTGAGCCTCTCGTTTGATTCACTTTCAATTGTGATTCTCAAAGAAAACAACAAACACTCAAAGAGAAAATCAGGCCAAACTGGAATATCAGTTATAATCAAGACCAGCACCAACATGATCGTGATTGATCTTCAACGATTAAAATCATATTCACCAGAGTGATTAAGGTAAATCTTCAAATGAGACGAAAAACTGTTAATCTCATGAAAATTCATATTCATAATTGTAATCAAATGATATTGCTAAATCACAAAAAATCGATAAAAAATGAAATCTATTAAAAATTCAAGCAAAACAGCCTTTTGTCTTTCCATTTAGTAGTCCAGATACTAGTTAAAATCGAAATCATTATTGATGAAATTTTAATTATTCAACATGTAATTAAAAAGCAATTGTTTTATTGGCAAATTAAGAGGTAATCGTTTCATTCATAAAAATTAAAACTCTATTTTTGATTGTCAGCAACAAATTTCATCAATAAAACTATCCAATCAATGGAAATTGAAGTCTATCATTGAATGAGCTTTGGCCTCTCATCAATCACTCATTGCTCGTCTACAACAGTTTGGCATCAAACAACTAAGGTCCATAACAAATGAAATTGAATATTCCCTTTAACGGCTCCTTGAGATTAATCTTTCATAACCGTTCTAGCGGAATAGATCGAGATCAATCTGTTTTTGATACCTGGAAAACCTTAGGATCGATCACACTTGGAAAAGTACAGATTGAATGGATTAGAGGTGATCGCGATCAGAATGACACTTGTCATTCATCCATTTGTTCAACACCTTTTCTTCTGTCAATTCAATCTGGCTTCAATGATGCTTCATTCCCAGCAGAGGCGATGGAACATTTTTCATTTGTTCCAGAAAACATGAGCTTCAGTTCAATGATGTACACTGACAACTGTGGTTTCGTCAACCTTTACACTGAAACTGCAGTCAAATCAAAATATCCCGGAATCTTGACCAACGACATAAAATGGCATATCATCCGATTACATTTTAATTGGTTTCTTGTTCGCCCTCGGAGTTTACATTCATTTAGTTCGTGAGAAAAGTTTACCTTGGCCTTTCAAAGGCATAACAAAACACCTGATTGGTGGACAATTTGGGCTCATAGTTTTGGTCATTTGTTATTTTTGTGTCTTTTACGTCTTCGAATTACTATGCTCTTCATTTACGACCAACTATTAAATTCAATCTCGAGATGCACCTTTGGTTTACTTGAATGATCTCAACCAGTCAACTCAATCTGTAACTGCCGTTCATAATTTATACTGTGCTCGTAAACTGACGGATGATTCATCTTCGTCAAGTCGTATTAATACAGTTGAGGTTGACAAAGTGTTTAGCTATATTCATGAACATTTATTCGATGATAGAATCGTCTTTTTTGTAACAGTAAATGCAATTAAGAATCAGAAGAGAATATTTTGCAACTTTATGATCAACATCAAGAACAATGATAACTTTTATATTGATGTTAGTAACCAGCGTTATTTCAATACTATACGGTTACTGGTTTATCACAAGTTCATCGAGAAAAGCAAGAAAAAGTTTCTACAACGGGCAACCTATTCTTGCGTTGAGATGGGCTTTTGTCTTGACGCATTTGATCGCGCATTCGGAGCGGTTATTGAGAAAAGAGTAAAATTTTATAAAACTTGTGCTCAATGCAAAAGCTACAAACAGATTGAAAGCTATCCAATGTCATTGCATCCGATTGCATTTATCACGATTAAAGATTTACTCTATCTTTTTGTTCTTCTGGTGTGTCTTTCAAGTTCCGTTTTAATAATTGAATTAATCCACTTATCTAATCGTGATTGGATTGAATAGTTGGTCGTAAATGAAGAGCGTAATAGTTAGTAGACGTAATAGACGCCAAATTAACAAATGACCAAAACTATGAGCCAAATTGTCCACCAATCAGGTTTTTGTTATACCTTTAGAAGGCCAAGGTATTTTTTTCTTACGAACTAAATGAATGTAAACTCTTAGGACGAACAAGAAACCAATTAAAATGTAAACATTGAGTTGGATTACTTGGAAACTGGACAAGATTCCGGAATACTTTGATTTATTAATAACTGCAGTGTCAGCGTAATGGTTGATAAAGCCACAGTCATCAGGGTACATCATTGAACTGAAACTCATGTTTTCTGGAACCAATGTAAAATTTTCCATCGCCTCTGCCGGGAACGAAGCATCATTGAGGCCAGATTGAATTGACTGGAGATAAGGTGGTGAACAAATGGATGAATGACAAGAGTCATTCTGATCAGGGTCACCGCTAATCCATTCAATCGGTACTTTCCGAAGCGTGATTGATCCTAAAATTTTAAAGACTTCACAGTTGGATTGGTCTTGCTGTTTTCCACTGTAACGATCATGATAGATTAATCTCAAAGATCCGTTGAAAGGAATGTTAAATTTCATTGTTAAATACAAATACTTAAGTTATACAACACTAAGTTGACGAGTAATTAGTAGTTGATAAGAGGCCAAAACTAAATTAAATGATAGACTCCAATTTCAAGGTTTCAGTGAATGTTATTGCATGAAACGATTAACTCTTCATTTTCCAATAAAAACAATTATAATTTTATTATTGAATAATTAAAATTCATCAATAATGATTTCGAATTTTAATTGAATTTATATTTTCGATTGAACGTCTATTAATTAGTTAAAGGATAAATGATTGTTTTGTTTGAATTTTCAATAGATTTCCTTATTTATCATTTTTTGCGATTCAGCAATATTATCATCGTAACGACGCCATTTGTAGTTATTATAAACATCAAGAGTTTTGTCAATGAGTATTGTTATGATAAATTCGTTGTCGACTAATATCGATTAAAAGTATCATCGCTACAACTGACAGTAGTCTTCGGCAACATTGTAACACTTTATTTGCAATGTTACAGTTCGGGTTCAAAAGTTCATTCTCCTGTGAAATCTTTGTTTTGTAACATTAGTTTTAGTACATCTGTAATGTCTGAATTTTCATCCAAACATTTTATTCCCATACTGCAAGTTATATTCAGTAAGTTTGAGTGTTGGCAAACTGATCGTTCTCTAAATATTGTAGCTCGAAATATGCTAAATTGCTCCAAATTACCTAATATCGACAAGTTTGATTATAACTTGCTAACCAAAGCTGAAAAAAGACAGTTTTAGATTTTCAATTTTAATGCTTAATAGGAACTCGGTGTACATTCAATTCAACGCATCGGTTGATCAATTATAACAATGAAAGAAGCGGAAATTACTGCTAGATTTGTTAAAATTATGTGGTTTTTCGAGTGATTTGGATGTTGCATTATTTGCAAGCATTGTTGACTCAAGTAGTATTACATACAGTAGTAATACATTGGATGAACGACCGTCAACCGCTTTCTCGACAGAAATGTCTTGCTTCTACTGATGTTATTCCATTTGCAGTTTAATTCAATGATTAAAACGAAACCTGAAAGACTCACGAGAAGAACAAAAAGATAGAGTAAATCTTTAATCGTGATGAATGCAATCGGATGAAATGACATTGGATAGCTTTCAATTTGTTCGTAGAGTTTGCACTGAGCACAAGTTTTATATAATGCGCTTCTTTTCTCGAGAACCGCTCTGACTGCCCGATCAAATGCGTCAAAACAATAGCCCATCTCAACGCAAGAATAGATTACCCGTTGCAGAAACTTTTTCTTGCTCTTCTCGATGAACTTGTGATAAACCAGTAACCGTAAAGTATTGAAATAACGCTGATTACTAACATGAATGTAAAAGTTGTCAGTTTTCTTGACGTTGATCATTAAGTTGCAAAATATTCTTATGTAACCCTCAATAGAATTCACTGATCCAAAACGTACGATTCTATCATCGAATAAATGATCCTGGAAATAGCTAGAGAATTTTTCAATCGTAACTGTATCAATACGATTTGAATATTTTGTCATCTTGACAGCACAGTAACCATTATAATCTGCAGCTACAAGTTGAGTTGACTTGTTGAGATCATCCAAATAAACCAAAGGTGCATCTCGAGATTGAATCGAATAGTTGGTCGTAAATGAAGAGCATAATAATACGTAGACATAAAAGACGGCAAAATAACAAATGACCAAAACTATGAGCCCAAATTTTCCATAAATAAGCTGTTTTGTTATGCCTTTGAAAGGCCAAGGTAAACTTTTCTCACGAACTAAATGAATGTAAACTCCGAGGGCGAGCAAGAAACCAATTAAAATGTAAACATTGAGTTGGATTATTTGAAAACTGGTCAAGATTCCGGGATATTTTGATTTAACTGCAGTTTCTGTATAAAAGTTGACAAAACCACAATCATCAGTGACCATCATTGAACTGAAACTCATGTTTTCTGGAACCAATGTAAAAAGTTCCATTGCCTCTGCTGGGAATGAAGCATCATTGAGGCCAGATTGAATTGACTGGAGGTAAGGTGGTGAACAAATGGATGAATCACAAGTACCGTTCAAAGCGTTCTGATCAATAATCCATTCAATTGGTACTTTTCCAAGTGTAATTGCTGCATAAGTTTTTATTGTATCAAATGCAGATTGATCTTGATCTGTTTTGCTATAAATATCACGAAAGATTAATCTCAAGGATCCGTTGAAGGGAATATTCAATCTCATTGTAAAATATCTTAGTAATTGAACGCTTTGTGATTGGTAAGAGGTCAAAACTCAATGATGGTAGACTTCCTGATGATAGACTAAATAAGCTAAGTGATAGACTTCAATTCATTTGAATAGTTTTATTGATGAAATTTTGTTGGTTAAAAACAATTTTTTAATGTTCATGAATGCTAACGATTTATTTTCCAATAAAAACAATCGTATTAAAGTTTTTTATTCTCTAATAATTAATAATTCATCAATAATGGTTGTAATTTCTAATAAATTTATGCTGTTGATTGGACTATTAAATGAAAGAGTTGTTTTGTTTTAACTTTTAATAGATTCCATTTTTTACCAATTTGCTGTGATCTCGCGATGATCCATTAAACATGAAAATCGGTGGTTGGGACTTGAATAACTTGCCTTGTGAGTACAATATTACACAATACAGTACATTCAATATAGCTAGAAATACATGTTATTTAAGTCAATTTGAAAACAACCATTTTACATTTGATTAAATGAGTTACCAGTTGGTAAACATTATAATGTAATGATCAATTTGTTTTATTTTGATGTCCATGAAGGCATTTGCTTGATGCGCATCATTTTAACAAGCATTTAATGAATGCACCCTCATCTTTGACCTTATGGTTAATTATGTGAGAGATGAAGATTGATAAACAGTGTATTTAAATTGTTGAGCATCATCTCGTTCGATTCACTTTCAATTGTGATTCTCAAAGAAAACAATAAACACTTGTAGAGAAAATCCAGGCCAAACAGGAATATCAGTTATAATCAAGACTAACACCAACATGATCGTGATTGATCTTCAAGGCTTAAAAATCATGTTCATCAGAGTGATTAAGGTAAATCTTCAAATGAGACGAAAAACTGTTAATCTCATGAAAAATCATCTTCATAATTAAAATAAAACTGTAAAGTTAACCAGGAAAACAATTGATAATGGTGATCACATAAAAATTGTAATTGAACAGAAAAAGGTTTAAAAACAATAGGAATGGAAATTGAAACAAGCAAGTGAAGGAAGAGTTATCCAAGTTAATCAATTAATTGATTATGATCATGTTAAAGATGATTGTCATTGCTTGAGGCTATCAAATTTTCAACTTTTCATTTCATTTTGTTAAACGAAACGATATCCGATTAAATTAGAAGTAAGAAGAAACCAGAAAATAAAGTGAGTTTAAATTGAGTTACCGGTTGAAAACATTGTAATGTGGTGATGTTGCTGATGATGATAACGATTGAATTTTAAAAGAAACGACTTGATAAAACAGAATCGTGTCTCAATCGAATCAAATGCATCATCATTTAAACGTATTTTGACTCCAATTACCGGTATAATACAAAGAAGAGTTAAAATGTAATCCATTTTGTTTTCTGTTGTTGCTTTCAATTCTTATTCTCACTGGTTTAATAAACATAAACGTTTAATTGATTAAGATGTTAGATGAGCTTTCAAACGGCTAAAAACATTCAAAATAACAATAAAATGCTTAACTGGTACGATTTGATTTAGGAAGTTCCTTGATAAATTGATCAAAATAAGGGTCATAATAAGGACCTGCTTATTATTGCATCAAGTTTTATTCAAATTTTAAGCACTAGAATTAATTAGTTAAACCAATAAAAAACTTTAAGCTTGCCGAAAATCCCATTATTGGTTGAAAGAAAAGGAAATCAGAAAAAACAATCCGATCGAACCAAAAAAATATTTCAATGCCCTCAACAATGATCAGAAGAAACGAAGTAAGTTTACATTTAATTAATTAGTTACTATGATTTACTTTTTTTCTCATCATTTTGATTGTAATTTTAGGTTACTAGGTTGCATAAAACACATTAAAAACTATGTTGGCCAATCAAATCAAGATAAATGAAACAGAATTGGAATCAGTCGATGTTCTGATGTGGCAGAGATTTGATACTTGAAAATTAAATGGAAAAAGATGCAAAGGATTTTTATAAACAAATTGTGATATAGAATCCTCGGGATATAGTGATAAAAATTGACATTTTTAGCATAAATTTTATATTAAAATAGTTTTTTCATCATGCCTAATGATTATTCACAAAGTTCGATAGAATTACCTTCTGTTGGTGCAATCAAAGCAATACCGAGTGTTCAAATTCAATTTGTGCTTTTAGAATTCATCGTTTGAATGAACAAATAGAAAGTTTACTGGAACTAGAAATTGATCAACAAAGAATAAAAATATTATCGGGACCGGCTTTTTTCCACCACATCAACCACTTTATCCACCACTTTAAAAGTGGCTTTTTTCAACACATTTTCGAACAATTTTTTATAAGATTATCCACCACCCAAATCCATCGAATTTTTGACCACTTTTGGGGTATGATGGCGATTAATAGTGGATGTGTTAGATGGTGTAAATGGTCTAAAAGACGGTAAGGTAAAAAAATTGGTGGATAAAGTGGTGGAAAAATATCTGGTCCCATATTATCTGAAAAACTTGATTCTGTATCAAAATATTCTTGCAAATATTGTCCTTGTTTAACTAATTCTGGCTACAATCGTGATCGATATCAACAAAAGCGTAAAGACAAAACTCGCGCCACACGCCATGTATCCAATACTACCAACTATCATCTTTCAAAGAATTGAATCCAAGGAGATAACTCCAAAGTAAAAATAGGCTTTACCGCAATATCTCAATGGTGACTGTATCTTTATTATTATATTATTAATTATTGTATTATTTAATCAAGGGTCAGTGCTGTTGATGTGTTTTATTGCTGATTCACTGCATTTTTCTCGCTTTTTTGTTTGTGTGCAAATAATTTCTAATAAAGCTTATGTTTGTTAAAATGAATCACATCTCTAGATCTCAGTATCTGTTTTAACAAGTGAATTGTTAGGCTTAAGCATTTGTTGATTTTATAATGTCTATCAATGAACTTCCAGACGATTGTTTGCTGCTCATTTTTGATTTAATTAATGAATTGGATGATTTGTTAAACTGCTATAAAGGTAATTTCGTTTTGAACAAAGAGTTAAATTTCAGAATCAGATACTCCGATCTAAGTTAAAACCATTAAACTAAATTGACAAATCTCAGTGCTATAGTGTCTTAATTTAGATTATAACAATTTGAAGAATATTATCATTTCACTGGATTTCAGCATTATAACTGTATATGTTTTCAAATGTCAAACAAACAGAATCAAACAGAAAATTTAGCAATTCAACACTTTTTTTCTTGCAGTATGCAGCAAATGGAGCCATTTAATTGCAGAGCGAACCAGAAAAGTTAAATATTTAATTGGTAAGACTCAAATTATTATCACCACAGATTCTCATTATGAATTAATTCCTTCATTCAACTAATTTTATTTTCAGAACATCAAGATTGGCGTAATGATGAATTATCTCTAAGTTATCCGTTTGATTGGATTTATTATCGAACAGAGGAACCGATCGATGGAACTTGTCTCAGCACATTATTCCCAAATTTAATGGTTTGTTGAATCATTGAGCTTTTATTGTTAACTGAATAATGATGATGCATTAATATATCTTATTACCTCAGATTGCCGACTTTTCTGACAGATTCCGCGTAAAAGTAAAGCATGAAGATATCGTTAAATTGGTCAAAAAGATAAAACATTTAAAAGGATTATTTCATCCAATCCATAGCGATGAAGGATCAGTTTTTCAATATTGTGATGAACTCGAAATGGTTTCCATCAAACAAATTGAGCCGTGCATAGAAAAGATTGGTTTCAATATTAAACAGTTGTACCTTTACAACTATAGATTAGATAAATTCACAGAAAATGCACATTATTTTCCAAATCTCGAAAGACTATACATTTAAAATGAAGGTGATTTTTAAATATATTTTGAAGAAACTTTTGATAATGAACATTCACCTTGCATCCTCAGCGAACCCTGATGGACCCTACAATGGTCCCATATTGACAAGACTTAAAATACTTGCATTGGTCTCATCTTCTTGGAATGGTTTCCAGTTCATGGATTCATGTCCAAACTTACAAAGTGCTCATATTAAATTTGACTTTAATCGCCTTTTTGTTACTGAATCACTAAAACACAAATCCTTGCAAGATTTAGTTTTAGATTTTGTAAGTATTGATTTAATTTGCTGATTTTTGTTATATTCTTGCAATTTATTTCCAAATCAAACTAATCAAAGAGGTTTATCATGACAAATGTATCTGATTTCATCTATATTAATTAACTAATCTGTATATTCTCAGTATCCCGAAGGTGTCGAATGGAGTGAATTGAAAAGATTGTTCATAAAATATCCAAATCTTAAACATCTTGCAATTTACGGCTACTATGACATGGAAAATGAACATGTGGAGCAATTGGTTCGCATTTTACCCAATTTAGTGTTATTTGTTATTCGTGATTGTCCTGGAGTCACTCAAGAGGCCGCTAACTATGTTCAAGGTTATAATAAACTACATGGACGATCAATCAAGTTTTATTTTGATGAGAATTTCCGTGAAATTCAGTCAGATTGGCCTCAGTTATCGACTAAGGGTGAAAAAATGAGCCTAGGTTTTGATTTCATGAAAAATTGTTTTCTCAAAGGTTTTCTTTTTCTTTCTAACTTCTTAATAACTAACGAAGACTAAATAATCAAACTATCGATGATCTTCCAGGCAATTGTTTGCTCATCATTTTTGGTCAAATAAATGAACAGAATGATTTATATAACTGCTATGACGGTAATATTGTTTAAACAAAAAGTAACTTACACCTTTGAATCAGATACTCTGATCTGATTTGCACTTTCAGAACATAAAAATTGATGGAATGATGAATTATTATTGTTGTCACTGATGTTCATCAGAGTGATTAAGGTAAATCTTCAAATGAGATGAAAAACTGTTAATCTCATGAAAAATCATCTTCATAATTAAAATGAAACTGTAAAGTTAACCAGGAAAACAATTGATAATGGTGATCACATAAAAATTGTAATTGAACAGAAAAAGGTTTTAAAAACAATAGAAATGAAAATTGAAACAAGCAAGTAAAGGAAGAAGAGTTATCCGAGTTAATCAATTAATTGATTAGGATCATGTTAACGATGATTGTCATTGCTTGAGGCTATCAAATTTTCAACTTTTCATTTCATTTTGTTAAACGAAACGATATCCGATTCAATTAGAAGTAAGAAGAAACCAGAAAATAAAGTGAGTTTAAATTGAGTTACCGGTTGATAAACATTGTAATGTGATGATGTTGCTGATGGTGATAATGATTGGATTTTAAAAGAAACGACTTGATAGCAACAGAATCGTGTCTCAATCCAATCAAATACATCATCATTTGAACGTATTTTGACTCCAATTACCGGTATAATACACTGAAGAGTTAAAATGTAATCCATTTTGTTTTTCGTTGTTGCTTTCAATTTTCATTCTCACTGGTTTAATAAACATAAACGTTTAATTGATTAAGATGTTAGATGAGCTTTCAAACGGCTAAAAACATTCAAAATAACAATAAAATGCTTAACTGGTACGATTTGATTTAGGAAGTTCTTTGATAAATTGATCAAAATAAGGGAATAAATACGCCTGGTAAAATTTCAGGACCTGCTTATTATTGTTTCAAGTTTTATTCAAATTTTAAGCACTGGAAGATAATTTAAAATCACTTTTGTCAATTTGAAAATAACATTCAATGTGTCCATTCAGAATCTAGACTTATTAAAAATTTTGGTGGATGCAGAGTAAAGTTATCCATTCCTCTCTCATTTGTGTAGAATCAGCTTAAATGTACCGGTTCATCAAATGCACCCCTGAAAGAGTTTAAGAGAATGAAAAAAAGAGACAAGATTAAGTTTTGAGTAATGAAAAGATGAGCTCAACTAATTTACCTGGTTCGACCAGTCCTGCGACTAGATTGATTTACATGTGCATACACATTTACATTGCCTGCCTCCACAATATTTACAACAAATAATAGTAAAAAGCAAGAAACCAGCAATTGAGCCTCCAATGATTATGTAAGCTTCATAATCATGCCAAAGTTTGATCCAGAAGGAATCTGTTGAAGAAAATAACAGTTTCGGTTCATAATAGCTCATGAAGCTCATGAAGCTGAGCAATATTCGAGTCCATCTGTACTTCAGACAATAGACTTGACTTTCTTTCAAATCTTGAAAATTGGTTTTGTCCCAGTTTTTTTCATAATCCAATCATAATAATGAATAATTCAAGAATGTAAGTCTGAGTTTTCAAGTTTCAAGATATCGACAAAAATAAAGTCAACACTTTTTCATGGCTCTAGCAACGTCTACTTACCTTCATCTGATGATGGCGATAATTCTTTTTATGTAGCAATAACAGTCAATTTTGTGCATATGAACAGTATTACATTACATGTCAAGAAGAAATGGGTGAGAAAAATAGAAATTAGAAATTGCATCAAATTGAGTTGACTAAAAGCAATAAAATTCAGAAAAAAATTGTCACAATTTTCTTCAGATTCTAATCATTGAGAACTTACCTTTTTTGCATAAATCACCAACCAAAAAGGGTGCATCAGCGTCACAAACACAAGTATTATTTTTACAGTTATTACTCGAACAATGGTCATTGGTAGAACAAGGTGAACCTCGAACTCCATTTTCTGAAAAAAACACAAAAAAAGATAATCAAATTATTCCATTCCAGTCTTATTCTTAAGACTATCTGACTTTTGTGATAGTTTTCACTGAGTAATACATTTATTTACGATTTACTTTTGATTTGATTGATAACGAAGCAAATGAAACTCAGACATCTTGAGGATCAAGTATGACTTACATTGAGACTGAGTAATTGAAAATAGACAACAATCAGGATTTGATTGACAAACAGCTAAGAAATGCTAAAGGGTATGGCACTTAAAAACCCACAGATGAAGAAGGTAACAAGAAAAGCTATCTTACCTTAATCATAAAATTTGGTGAAAACGCTAAATTTTCTGCATAAAATTTAGTTACTTCATCTGCGCGTTTTTAGGTGTTGCACTCTTTAGTTGAATCCATTTATATGTATCTAGTTTGCCTCAACACTCATACTTGTTGTTTCTAAGACCAATATAAGATTCATCTTTAAGTTGCAAATAATCTTATATCATAATTAATGAAAGTTATAGCGCTAACAATATTTGTTTTGCATATCAGTCAAAGAACCGTGGAAAAGACGAACGAAGCCTTCTATGTTCAAACTAACTCAATTGTTCACTTAATGCTCACCAATTATATCGATGTTAAACGCATGCTGCCATGAGTCAATTTTACCATTATCATTGTTAATGAACTTGAAATTGCATGACCAGTTACCACGATGAGAGTAGCCAGTATTGTTAATCAGTAAATGGGAAGAGTAAATCTGATAATCTGGATTATTCTTCAGACTAACAGGTAAATCATCTTGAATCCTTATTCTTGGATCAAACCCTTTCTTGATTTGCTCCAAAAGTGACTCAGGATAACTCCATTCAAACTTGAATTCACAGTTTGGTCCATACTCGATGCACATTTGTTTATAGTTGATCTTGACAAAACAGGATCGAGTAAACTCTTGACTAGTGTAAACCTGCAACCCATCCTCGTACTCATTGGCATCAGTTCCTATCGAGACAATCTCTTTTTTAGGTAGTCTTTCGAAAAATTCATCACTGAAACTGTGGGACAAAAGAAAAGAAGAAATCAAATGAGAACAAGAAATGTTTCATTTTGCTAAAAGATAAACAGGACAAACTGTCTGAGCTCTAGATGTTGAATGAACACAGCTGGTCAACTGTTATCAAGAAATTTGCTAAGAATATTGAAATTTAACACCATCTATGGCCAATTAAGGCGTTTATGTAATTTGCATTCATCTCTTAAAGAAATTTGTCCAAATGAGTCTACTCCGACCAATTTTGTTAATTCAACATCTAGATCTCATTTAGTTTTGCCTGTTACACCCTTTACTTACCTAGTTTCATTTTCCAACGGTTTACCATTGGAACTTGGTAAAATTGATAAAATTGAAACAACTATTAACACTTTTAACAATGTTGAATGTTTGAGTAGTCTTTGATTAATCTGAATCTGGGTTCGTTGATTATCAATCGTGAGTCGAGACACTAAAGATGACTTTTGCCCGTTAAAAGCCATCAAATTGTTTTATTTAGTTGGACGAAACGACAAACAGTAAACAGTTATAAACAGCTTCTATGAAAACTAAACTGGCAAATGATGAAATATTTGATTTGTGAAAGTGGAAGATCGTCAATCATCAAACGATTAAAGGATAAGATTAGAAGAGCTTCAGAGACTGCATGAGCTTAAACGTGTTATACCTGCCATATTTTATCTGAATGGAGATCGAACTGAAAAAGACGGAAATGGCCAATGAAAATTTTAACCTTCACCTTGTGTTGGATGTTTTCATCTAATAATATATCAGATTATTGTCTACAGACACAGCACCCTTTAAGATTTGTTGCCGTATAATAGGAATTGTGGTGCTAGGAGTAAGAAACTCTTTCGTTACTCTGTTCATTTTGATTACTTTTCGTTTCCATGTTAACGTTGGTTTACCATGGTTTCAGTTGGTTACAATGATAACGTCTTGGCGTGATTGCTATTACTTGATTGTTGAATTTTTTTCAAAACAGCAATTTCCATAAATTCTTTGAATAAATCACAATTTACTCTTCAATCACTAGACTATAATCACGAACTGAATTTGCTTTACAAATGAAAAATGCACTCTCGATCAAGGCTTGTCGCAAAACTCTTTTTCCTGAGTGCAATACATGTACATTCAATCAACATCGATAAAACTTGAATTATAGATGGAAAAAAACATCTTTTAAATGGTAAAACAATTTTAAACAAATTTAAAATTGAACTACAACAGAACAAAAATACAATCGAAATCCGAAAGCAAATTTATTAAAAACTGCCGAGAGATCAGAGATACGCAGATTTGTTCAGCTAGTCATAATCGATGGATAATAAACTATCAAACGCTAATCATAAACCATACTCACTTCCTTAAGCACTTTATTGTTATTCAGCTTTTGTATGTTTCTATTCATTTAGTAATTCATCCTTTAATCTAACGTCTTAATCAATTAAACTTTTATGCTATTAAACCAGTGAAAATGAAAATTGAAAGTAACAAAATGGATTACATTTTAATTCTTGGCGTGTTATACCGGTAATTGGAGTCAAAATACGTTTAAATGATGATGTATTTGATTGGATTGAGACACGATTCTGTTGCTATCAAGTCGTTTCTTTTAAAATTCAATCGTTATCACCATCAGCAACATCATCACATTACAATGTTTTCAACCGGTAACTAAAAGTAACGTAAAATGGCGAATGCATGAAATTTGTTTTATTCTATATCGCTAGATGGAGACTCTAGAAAAAGGTTCAAACAGTGATTGATGAAAATGAAAAATTAATTGACTATTAACTTGCATTGTAAAATGACATAATTGCGATTTAAATTGTCTTTCAAAGTTGACCTCTGGCTAAAAGTTAACAGAATTGAAATAAATTGACAAAAATAAATGAAATGTCGCTTATTGGGCGATCAAACATTTTAAATTTTTGAGAAGCAACAAATCATAATTGACAGAGAAACAATTAACCAAAAAGGGTTTAAATGAATGGTCAAAACATTAATCTAAGTTTAAAGTCCTGCTTCAATGGTCATTGGGATAAATTGATGAACAAAAATAGATTCAATTTTGAAGCAAACTAATGAAGTTTAACTTTCAATGGTTGACTTGAAGTTTTAAGGTTTGGTTTGAAAAATCACAGAGAGAAGTTTAAGACAGGAAATTGTGAGTAAATACAGAGGAAAAGGAAAGGCTGAGAGAGAGAAGAAAGAAAGAGAAATAACGAATAAACCAAGATTAAATAGAAAGAGAGAAAGAGAGAGAAGAGGGAATCAGGGAAAAGAAAGAAGAAGAAGAGAGTAAAGTGAGTTTTGCTTGGAAATGTTGTTTTTTCAGTTTAAGAGTTTTCAGTTGAAAGTTTGCTTTGCTGAGACTAACATTACTATCTTGTATCAGATTTTCATTTATCTGGTCGCCATGATTACATTAACTGTAACTTATTTGTAAATATAACAGCAATTAATTTAATTATGGACAACCCAAAAACTTGGTGTGATTACAATGAAAAGTAAATTGTCTTTCTATTGAACAAGTTAACCATTTTTACCTTCAACTTAACTGACAACCAGAAAAAAAGTGAAACCAGAAATCAAAATATCAAATCAACATTTCTTTTCCAATGACTAATAGTGTGAAATTACCTTCTAACCAGCAACTGTTTGGATTAAATATGGCTACTAATGTTTTGTTAATCAAATTTTGTGACCAACATTTGGATTAATTGAATGTTATTATCAACTGTTCAAAAGTCAACCCAAAAATAAACCGTAAACCTAACCGTCTGTGATATAATTTAACCAGTTTTTGTCAACTTGCAATGAAAATGTTTGGGTCATCGATATTGGATTTTAAATTAGCTTTTTTTACTTGCCAAATTTTTGTGACTCTATGTTGTGGTCAACAAATGGACACTTTTACCTCACCGGATATACTTCATTATGCCCAGATTTTAGTTGAACCCTCACAAAGTCACCTAATTATTGGTGCAAGGTAAGTTGATCAAATATTTTCTTTTCACGTGTTTTCTATTCTTTCCAATTTTAAACTCTTTCTTCAAATAGAAAGAAGATAACGATAAAAATGATGAGTAAAAGCCCACGATATTCAACACTAAAACGATTCTGATGGTTGTTTATTTCCCGGTTTTTTAGCAGTAGAATAATTTTCATTTCAGTTTCAATATTTACCTGAATTTATTCGAAAACATTGAAATGGTTTCAACTTGTGTGTGAGTGTTTCTGGTTGATTAACTTTTGACTTTTTTTGGATTGATTGCGGCAACTTGAAAACATGATCAGCCTACGACCAACTAACCAAATCAAATCAACAGCTCAGGGCTAAGCAGTTAACCAACAGCAGTAAAAAAAAGTTATAAAGTAAGGTAAGAAAGAAAGAGAAGTCCAGTAATCAGTAAACATTAACAGAAATTTGAAAATGAAAGAATATGATCAAACAGTTGAAAGCTTATTGTTGAAGATCAATAATGGTGTTGAAAAATATCCCGCCATATTGATTACAAAAGGTTCATTTTCTTTAAACCAAATGTAATGTTTACTTCAACTTTTTTTTTATAAACGGTTAACTCAACTTTATCCAATGATAAGCGTGTTACCAAAGCTTCCAATCTTAATCATTATGTTTACCTGATATTCGGTTAGCTTTTTTTTCTACCTTAAAATCAGGTTTTCTATTATTTTGTAACTGTCAATAATATTCTTTAGATGATGCTTTTAGTGGTGAAATGTTTATGATGATCATTTCAATGGAATCATTTTGCTGTAAAAGATGATCATGATGAACCTATCAAAGGTTTTAAGTTAAAGGTAGACAAAATATTACATATCAGAACAATGATCAGTGTTGTTTACCAGATAATTTCCGGACTCATTTGCACGATTAAATGAATAAAAGTAATCATTTTCACGACTAATATTGTGCCTTTACTTACAACTTTCATTTTTTTGTTAATACATCACACTTCACTTTTGTTGTTAATGTTGACTGTTGATATCATCATTAACACCATCACTGTTGGTCATTTTTAACTCAATTAAAGCTCGATATTTTTGAATAATAATAAAAAAAAGAGTCTAAAGTTAGATTCAAGATACAATGCTAGTCAGGTTAAGAGTTGAATCTACTCTTAAAACAGTTATCGGTCCAGTCGACTTGCAATTCAACTTGAACTATTTTTCTGTTAACATTAATGTTACCTACGCTGTAGTCTAACTGTAATTTGATATTTTGTTCAACTTTGCTACCATTACTAATAAATATTATTACCATTACAAAATGACCCACACGGAGGCAAAAGGTCATATTGTAGAGGTTAATTTCGTCTAGAGAAGAGGCTCTTTTTTTTGTTCACCAAATGTTGAGAGTTGCTAAAGATGTTGAAGATGTTGAAGCAAAGGAAACAATTTTCAAAACTATTCTCTTCTCTTCCTTCTCATATCATCATCTCTTTGTAAATCACATACTTTCCTGGACACATTCAAGACATCATAATCTTTCTCTTCTTCTTTGTCTTCCCCTTCATCTTCGTCCTTGTCATCTTCATCAGCACATATTTCCCTCATTACACATTTGCTGTCTATTTTTTCAACAAACTTTACTTTGTATCTGCACGGTTTCTTTGTCTATTTGCTATGCACTGTTTTCAAATCTGCTTTTTTTCACCCAAAAAAAAGAGACTTTGTCCTTTGCAAATTGTACATCATCTACATTTAACATGGCTATTGAGTGATTTGGTGATCTCACAAATTGTCCAAAGTATTCAATCATTTTCATGAAATGCAAAACTATTAACAAATTGGTTAGGCCTAACAGTGAGAGTGATGATGAACAGAGGAAAGATATGATTGTGTTTGAGTAACTGATATCACACTGTTGAGTGTATATCCTTACAAGTATATCAATCTTGATCATATTGTTTTTGAAAAATGCAAACAGCCAGAAACAATAATCGACAGTTTATTATGAATTGCTTTATTACCTTTGATTTTTTTTTGTTAACCTGTTGATATTGTTAATACAATGTAAAAAAACAATGTTTCATTTGAAAGCATCAAATGGACAGATTGATGAAGACCACATTAGAAGTTAATCTAAAAAATTGATTGAATGAATGATTGTTTCATTAAACTGGCCAATTGATGGTCAAAAATTAGTAATCATTTGTTGACCAGAAAAGTAAACAATATCCTTGATTCATATTAAACCTGATTTCACGTTAATCATTGCTACTTTGATTTGTTTCACTATTTTCTCAGATCTTGTGAAAGACTCTCCAAGATGAGATTTGAAGATGATATTGGTGAGTAAACCCAAATGATAACCATGTGAGAGCTGCAACTACTAGAGATAGGTAAAAGCTAGAGATATTATTACCCTTAAATAAATATATACACAAGATTAGGAAACTTTAAGATGTTCGATAAATATTTTTCCGAGACTTCTAAATGACCTCCGAAGGTGGAAGAAGCAGAATGATAAAAAAGGTAAATTGAGGAAAAAAGCAATTTCGTTTTGTTATATCATTTTATTTCATTAGATTGCAATAAAAATTGAATGCTTTTTCAGTTGAATACAAAATAATTTATTTTGTCATTTAATTTATTTCCAAATACATGAAGTTAATGAATGAATATTTGCATGAATATTATATATCAAAAATGTTTGATTAAAACTTAGGTTTAAAAAAGAAAAAATTTGTTAAAAAATTTAAACAAGTTTAGCATCTTTTGCCATTGAATAGAAGACTGTTTTAGTATCGGCAAGAAGATTTTTAGGTGAATCGTATTCGATGATTTGACCTTTATCCATGACTATGATCTTATCGTAATCCATGATTGTGTTTAACCTGTGGGCAATTGTAACAATGGTACAATTTTTAAACTCTTTACGGATTGTTTCCTGAATCAGTTCATCAGTTTCAACATCTACTGCAGCTGTTGCCTCATCAAGAATTAGAACTTTGGTCTTTCGCAGAAGAGCACGAGTCAGGCAAACAAGTTGCCTTTGACCAACACTTAGATTCTCTCCTCCCTCAGCAATCTCATGTTCCAACCCCGAGTCCAAAGTGTCAACAAAACTCTTCAAGTGGGCTTGTTCAAGTGCACGCCAAATTTCCCGATCAGTGTACATATCAAATGGATCAAAGTTACGTCTAAAGGAACCCGAGAAAAGCACTGGATCTTGTGGTATAACCGTCAGTCGAGATCGTAAATCGTGAAGTCCCAATTGCGTTATATCCTCTTCATCGATGGTAATGGTTCCACTTGCAGGTTCGATTAGACGGAACAAGGCAAGTGTTAATGATGATTTACCTGCTCCAGTTCGTCCAACAATTCCAACCTTTTCATTGGGTTGGATGGTACACACAATGTCCTTCAATACCAGATCAAGACCGGGTCGATATCGAGTTGAGTAGCTTTTGAACGAAATTTGCCCCTTTTTGGGCCAATTATCTTTGGGTCGATGTGATGGTATAACCCATGGAGCCTGAAAAGATGAAAGTTTCAAAAAATGTTGTTCAGTTTGAAATTGAATTTTAGTTTAATTTGATGCTTACCTCAGTAGGTACTCTTGTATACTCTAAGCAACGTTCAATTGAAACAATGTTTGTCTCGACATCTGAAACTGCTCGAACCAACATGTTCAAGATGCTTGTAATTTGTAATGCATAACTGATTGATAGTCCAGTAGTACCAGGACTTGATCCTCCTTTTGTAATGACGGCAAACAAGGCTGTTATCGTTACAATCAAGTTGCCCAATAATTCAAGTCTTATGGCTAACCAACGGTTAGCACCAACATTGGGATAAAATGAACTGTGATTGATATCAATTCGAGTGTACATTTCATTGGTGAATCTTTCCGATGCTCCATAAGCTCGAATTGATGTTGATCCTGTAACCGTTTCCGAAAAGTGTGAGTAAATTGGTGATCGAGTAACTGATTCAATACGACGCAATTGTCGTGAACTGGAAATGTAAAATTTCTGTCAACAAACGAGAAAAGGTTAGCAAATATGTAATAAAATGAGCGATATTATTAAATGATATTTTACCTGGACCAAAATGTAAACAACACCAAGAACAATAATTACGACAATTAAATAGGTTGTTTCCAAACAAATGACTATAATGGATACAATTGTACGGAACAATTGTGATACAAGAAGACGAAGATTGAAACTAATTGTTGTATCAGCTGTATCAATATCTTTGGTGAATCGATTGAGTATCCGTCCCAATGGAGTTGTATCAAAAAATGACATTGGAGCTCTAATTAGACGAGTCAACATTTTCTCGTGGATCCATTTGGCACCATTCACAATGCAAATGTTCATAACAATGGTGTTGGCAAGGGTGAAAATGGTCTCGGACAAGCCTAAAGCTGTGTAAACTCCAAGCCGTTTGTTACGAAGAGCTGTGTTGTTGTTGTTGGCTGGGTTCAACGAGTCATCAGACCAGGCAGTTAACCATAAATTGGTACCCAAATTGAAGGCACTTGAAGCTCCAAACAAAATGATTAGCATTATACAAGCAGTTACTCCAATAGCCACAAAATAGTCGAGGTAAACCTTTAACTTGACCGAACCAGTTTCAGCTGTTTCACTCTCAATCAGTTTGAACTTGTTTTCCTTCTCATTGACTTCATCTCCAGCCTGAGTTAGTCCACTTGTTATTGTTGATGTACGACGTCTAACCATAGAGGTTCCCTTTCGTTGGCGAAGTGATGAGGTTAGTGAACCACTTGAAGCTTCAGATCTTGCCTGTGACAATTTAGCATCGATTTCAGGAGCCAAAGTCTTTATCAAACTTGCCGCTTCTGGATCCAATTCATCGCCCTGTTCAGCCAAATATTGAACAATAAAGTCTGCAAATTCACCCTTTTTAGCCATCAGCTCAGCATAAGTTCCACTTTCACGGAATTTACCATCTTTCATGACAATTATTTGATCGACTTGGGGTAAAAAGGTTATCCTGTGAGTCACCAAAAGACGAGTTTTATTCTTGAGCAAACCTTTTGGTCCAATAACCTTGTCAAACAAGTGTTTGGCTACATGAGCATCAACCGCTGAAAGTGGATCATCGAGCAAGTAAATGTCGGAATTGGAGTAAACGGCTCGAGCAATGGAGATTCGCTGTTTTTGACCTCCCGAGACGTTGATTCCTCTCTCACCAATTTCCGTTTGATCACCGCCAGTTAAAATTTGTAAATCAGGAGCCAGTGCACAAGCTTCAATTACCTTGTCGTACTTGTCTTTGACAAAAGGTGATCCAAAGATGATGTTGTTTCGAACCGTTGCATTTTGTATCCAAGCCGATTGAGGTACATACGCTATTTTACCATATACATTAACATAGCCCTGCTTCTTGTACAAATCACCCAACAAAGCCGAGAGTAAAGATGATTTACCGCTTCCAACAGTTCCAACAATAGCAACCAACTTTTGCTTGCTAACTTCCATGTCAATGTCTTTGAGGGTTTCCTCTTCATCGGGTGACCATGAGAAGGAAGCATTTCGTATTGTTACTGGAGTTGTTGGATCAACTTCATGCAAGATTGCATCCTCATCCAGTTCATCTCCTTGAAGATATTTGTTTATTCGACGAATTGAAATGAAGAACTGCAAAAGAATAATCGTGAAAATTGAATTTCTAAGTTGACCATTTCTGTCTTTAGTTGATTGTCATTTTGTGTACTTACATTAGCTCCATATGTCACCACAATGGGTAGAAAGGCTAAAGGTCCACTAAGAATGTTAATCAATGAGATTGATACAAATGCTTTGTTTGCATCAAGAACATGACTTTTATCGATAAGCACGTAAGTTGCAAAGCTGATGACAGTTATCTGATGATTAAACATGAAAAGTAGAGAGAGTTGAGTGAACGTTGAGTTTAACAAACAATGAAAAGCTCATTGAAAATGATTTGTGTAATGATGTAATCTTACCAGGAAAGGTGCACATGCAAAGGCAAATGTAATTCCAGCTGACCAGATTGCTTGCATTTTAAGCGCATCAATTTCATTCTTTCTGATTGATGCAATGATATCACCAAAAGCTCCTTCCCAAGCATACAATTTCAACACCTTCATTCCATTGAGAACTTCAGAAACCAATTTAGATCGAGCATCCTTTTCCTTCATCAAACGAAGTTGACAATTTTTAAACTTTGTCGTAACCAACCCATTAAAGGGAACCAAGATCAACATAATAGCTAAACCAGCAATCGATGAAACACCCAACTGTCGCCATAATAGGTAAACAGTGATAACTAATTGAACCGGTGAAGACCAAACAAAATTAACGATGTTAACATAGTCAACAATTCGTTGAGTATCAACAGCCATTAGGTTGACAATTTCACCTGTAGTGAAATCTCGTCTTCCTAAACTCGATAACCTGAGACTCTGAAGATAACAGAAAAAAGGTTGAAATTAGATTTTCAAATGTTGTTTGAATTAGAAAAGGATTTTTCCTTTTTACCTTTCGATAAATTGTTGCCAACAAGGCCGATCTCATTCTCATTGAAGTTGTTTGTGTCCAAAATTCATATTGCGAGTCCAATATCGATTGGAACAGAGCAGCGGTAAACATTCCGATTGCAATGGTGTAACCTTTCCAGGCTGGTTCATCGGAAACGATGAAAGTTAAAAGTGCATCCATCAACTGTGGACTTGCAAATACCAGTAAACTTGAAATCAATTTGCAAATCGCACCAAACAGTAGAACTGGCCAAAAAGCTTTAATTAAAACACCCAAAATGCTAACTTTAAGGGTTGACCTTCTTTGAGATGAACTTGTCGTTGGTTTATCATAATTGCTGTATTGAATGTATTCAGTTGCAGATTGTAAATGAGGATCAAAGTGTTTCTCAATGGTTTGTGTTTGATTATCACTAATCAGGTTCCACATGTCACCCTGTGTAAGCGTTTTACGGAATCCTTTGAGTGCCATTGAATCGTACCAGAAAAAGAGCAATCGACTGATGAACGATGAACTTGCATATGGACATTCATTCTAGAGTCAACAGTAAAAATATCTCAATTTAAAGTTCATTTACTTAATGGTCAATTTACCTGAACGTCTTCTGTGAATACTTGTCTTCGAGTATCGGCGAAACAATACAAAATCAATTGACAAATTGTTGCCGAAGTTTGCAACGATTTGTTGATTATATCGCTTTTATCAAATGACCAACTCTGTACAGACTTGAAGTGCGTATTTAGGAAAGAAATGCATAAAAATTAATCGATTGTTTTGTATGAATGATTAAATTTAACTTTTGATTGTCCACTTACAGGGTATTTAAGGGAAGCTATTAACGTTGAAAAGTTGATTGATGAATAGATTGTCATAAGAAGCCAAAAAATGAACAATAATCCTGAAGTGTGAGCTCCTTTACGACGATAAAGTAATATTAAGAAAAAGGCCAAAATCTGTTATAGCGAAGTGTTGCAAAAGGAAAGGATTTAGTTACATATTGATCAAAGATTATCATTAGTGTTTCAACCTTTTCCTCATTTTGATCAAGTTATCACCAGTTGCATCTAACTTTTGCTTTCCTAAAATAATCAGATTGCATTCATTGATTAATCTCACATCAATTGATTAACACAATCACTTGCATCATTTTTTATGAAAAAAACTAAATAAAAACCTTTGTTAGTGAAAACTGATAACTAGGTGCATTTCATCGATATGCTTGCAAACCTAATTGCGTTATATTTTTCGATAGATTTGATCAAAATTGAAATTGAAAAAGCACGTCGAAGGAAACAAAATATAAATTTTTACTCACATAAGTCAATAGTTTTATGAATGGAGTATAATAATCAGTTGGATAAGTAATTTCATCACTTCGAAGTTCAATCAATGAACTTATAAATTCAAAAGCACTTGACACAATGAGTATTAATCCAACAATCTAATGGTCATACGATTAGTCCAAGATTTAAAGATGAATGGAAGAGGAAAAAGATTGATAAAAAGTTAGTAATTGTGTAAATCCATTTCTGGTTAAAATACTCAACTATTTTAGTGAAAATGAGTAAAGTCCAGGGCAACTTTTTACCCGAACTCGAAGCGACTGAATGAATTGCAAATGGACACGAGATCCAGATGAATCCAGCGGCTATCCAAAGTAGTCCAGTGTCGCTTAAACATGGTGGAAATAGTAGCGTTTCAGAGTTCCATAACTTGTTCAGGTTCTGTTCAATTTTTGTTGAAAATTAAAAGTTAACTTTACTTTAACCATTTCACAAACTGATACTTACCCATGCATTGTAACCACAGTAATTTTCAAGCACCATGTTGAACAATGAGTTGCAACCAGAAAACTAACTTCTTTACAATGCGATTTACTTTAATTCCAATAACAATCAATGTAAACCAATGAGAGACATAAAAACTCGACTCATAATTGTTATTCTCAATTCACCCAATGAGGCACAAATAACATTGATATTGATAAAAATTACAATCTCTCTCTACCTTTCAACCATCTTATCAGGTTGTGGAGCAAAAAAACACAATTGATTCCAGAAAATGCACTGAACATCATTGTCTCATCACAATCACACTCCCCTTTGAATAACTTATCAATTAATTATGATAGGAATTTAGATGCACCAATAAATGTTTCACTTTTGACATCATTTGATTATCAGTTTTAAAATAATCCAAACTAACCCTGACCAAAGTCAACTTTTGATCCTTTACTGGACCTTTACCAAAGAGTAAAGTAAATTGATTTCCATCTCTCTTGCTTTACTCTTTGCCTTTAGTCTGCCATTTGTGACTTTTTAATCACTAGATTAACGTTTGTTTATTATTTTGCTTTAAATATTGTTGATAATTTAAAGCCAAATAAGGGTTAAAGTTGCAATATTTTTTGATGCTCATTACACTAAAGTTACCTTTTGCATTATTTTAACCTTTAAAAAGCAACTTTTCTTTTTTATTTGCCCTTCTCGGGACCCTTTGCGCTAAATCCGTTTGTAAAACCTGACCTCAGGTTATATCGTCTTGGCCACTGATTTACCTGGTTACCTGGTTTTCAACCAACCTGACCAGTTTACCTTGAAATTTTTGTGTGCTTTTTTCACTTTAGTTTACCAATGTATTTACCTTTACCATTTACCGCTCCTAACTGACCATTTTCACCATCTTCAGTCAACTGACCATGGTCGAGTGACTTTGTCTCGAGCAAAAAAATAAATTACCCACAAATCTACTTTTTTTCATCAACCAATTAACTTGTTCGTTGAGCAAAAAATTTTCCAACCAAATAACCATGCAATCGTGAATTCATTTCAAGATTACAGTTACAAAACCTTGAGAAAATTTTATTCAACAAAATGACAAATCTCAACAGGTAAAGTTTACTTCAAAATTATTAACAATTTTCCCTGTAAACTGAAAGATCACTCGGTAATCTTAATTTCATTTCAGAGCTTCTTTTCTGAACATCAATTAGACCCAATTTCAATATTGTATTTCGTTTCCATTTTGAGAGATTCATCATTCATGAAAACTTGAACTTATTGATCTATTTTCAAATGTTAATGGTTCAAATATGACGGTTAGCTAATTGACAGAGAAATCTCAATTTAGCAATATCTATCAAAATTCTCGGTTCGAGGTGAGTTATCGATTTGTAATTGCACTCAAAACCTCTATAAATACAATTTCGTGATTCATGGTTAGAATGAATCTTCCAAATACTTTTGCTCTGAGCTTCAAGACAATGCTCTTCCTTATCCTTGCATAAAACTTTGTATCAAACCTTTATTTCAATTCCTCAAGTTTAACCACTTTCACCTAAAAGTTTATCAAAAATAGTTATCATTTACCCTCACAACATAATCTCACCTTTACCAATCCAACATTTAATTCCAGGTGAAAGTTAAATGAAAGCATAAACACAGGTGAAATTTGATGAATAAAATAATTGCCCAATTATTTTGCAATTTGCCCTTAGTCATCAATCTGACCAGTTTTAACCCAGACAAGTGCAATTGTATTGCTCCCAGTTATGCAAGTAAACTCAGGTAAAGGCACATCTTGAATCATGTTTTCATTTTGATTTGCCAAAAGCCTTTGAACACTGTTACATTTGTCAATGAGCTTTACTCTCACAACAGTTAGCCATTAAATGTCCATTAAATGTACATTAAATGAAGATTAAATGTAATTAATTAGTAAAAAAGGCTGACCACACTTTAACGGTTGACCTGGTCAAGAGTTAACCTTCTTTTGTACCAGGGTGTGTCAACATTGAGATTACAAGTGAAGATATATTTAAATAACTGTGATGAAGATGAATGCAGATTAAAGCTTTATTACCATCTTAACCCTGATGACCTGATTGACCATCTAAATGAAAAACCCACTGACCAACAACTCATCAACAAGCCCAGTAAACAAGAATCAACTACAATTTCAACCTTTTTTTCCTCTTCCCTCTAATAGAATAACATTTTGCACTTTACTCTTGCAACCTTTAATATGCTTTGTCCCAATGATAATGAGATATTATCATGATCATTTCATCCATTTACATGCAGCATTAACTGATTCACCTGAAATATCTTCAATTAACATACAATTGTCTCTTGAAATGTTGACCATTATGACTTGATTTTGCGTTTACATCAAACCGGAAAACCCTTTCAAAATAACATCCAAACAAGATGAAAACAAAAGTTGTAAACATTTCCTTTCATTATCTCGATCCAATCATTTTCCGATAATTTACTTTCTTTAATCAAGTTTATCCATTTTTCAGCTTCTTGTAGCGCCATATTTTCACCTTTTTGTTATCACCTTTTATTGCTTGTTTTCATTGTAATTTCAAGTGATTTACTCTTTTTTTTGTCTGCCAAATTGTTCAGCTTTTCATGAGTGCTAAATGAACTTTGAACAGCCTTTTGTTTCAACTTCCTAAAACTGCTTTTCACTTTAAGGGGTTAACCATTATCAATATTATCTCCAATTGCGGTAAGTTAACCCTTAATGTGTTACAGATGATTGGTGCTACTGATTGATCTGTTTTTTTTATGTCAACTTTTCATTCAATTTTATCTTTTCTCTTTCACTCTTTCCGATTGTAAACTTGTAAATGATGAATTAAGATGATGATAAATGGCTTTGATAATCAACACAAAGAGACATCATTGATTGTTACCTGAAATGTTGATGTACAAGTTTGTACAATGAAAAGATGCAAACAAATGGCCATTACTAATTATTCTTGAAAAACATTACAAATTTAAATACACTTTCAATTGGTTTCCATTAAACATGAGCAACTTGGATAAATTAACAAATTTATTGCTGATTAAACCCAAATTATGTCTAATTAATGTTGGAAAACATTACTCAGATTAAATGTTAAATGACGCTCAATTTAGATTTGTTGAAATCTGTTACAATGTTGTTCATTTACCTTTATCATTCAATCTAGTTAACTTGTCTAATAAACTTGTAATCACCTGAAATCATCTTAATTTACTGTTTAATCTAAATCAAAATCGCCAGATGATTACTAATAACTCAGAAGCGGATAATATGAAAAACTGAAACCCAAATAAGATCAATCTTGAGTTTTTTTTCTTTCGCATTTTAAAATGCTTTATATTTTTATATCAAAAGTGATTAAGTTAAAGGTCGAGAGAAAAAAAATTCAAAAAACTTGACCCTCTTAACATGGGCTGATCTGATTTTTGATAGCAAAAAAGAGTAGAAACAAAATGATTCTGATTACATGATTAAACTGGTTTGTCATGTAAAAAGGAGAAGAAGAAAAAGTTGAATTTGTACCAAACATGGTTGCACTCTTGAAAATGTATTTTATTTAAATTCAATTTTTACTCCTTTAACTGTTCATCTTCACTTTAACCATCGATTGGAAGCTAAAAATCGCCGCTTTCAAGTTGCACTTTCACCCGTAAGGCAATCAGCAAATTGTGGTTACTTAATTGCTCACCGAACGATGTTATGGACTCAATTTGTGATCTGATTTCAACGCGTTCAACAATTTAACATGATCAAATTTACTGAATGAAAAATCATCTCAACGTTTGTTTACTTAATATACACCTGAAATGCCTACAAACTCAATGAATATCAAATTTTGAAATTAAATCTTCTTTGATTGTTACAATTTTTCAAATGATTGATTCAATTGAATTAACTTGAAATCTTGAGTGAATTTGTTGAAACCTTTTCTTTTCTCAAATGAATATTTTTCATTAATTTGAATTTGTTCAACTCATTTTCATGACAATTATTTCAGTTGCAACTTTACCATTTTGCACATTAAATAGTGATTTGATTAAACTAATCTATTAATAATAATAATAATTTTTCCATGTTAACCCAATGATGATGCCGATGATTATTGGGTGGGTCTAGTTGCTGAAGGCATCAATCAAGAGTTAAGAGTCGCTCCTCACATTGTAAGTGTCTTGATCGTCTTTGTAATTCATCCATGGAATCACAATTTGCGATTATTTCATGAAACTGGCCACACCTAATCTCAATGATGCCAACGATAATAAACATGTTTCTCCTTTTGCTGTTAAAAAGGAAAAAAGAAGAATCCATCATGAGTTTGGAACAAAAAAGATTGAAGAATCAACTGCAATACAAATCGATTAGAAACTGATAGTGATAAAGTATTGAGTTTTATTAATAAAACACAATTAGATTGAACCATCAATTTGATTTTCCAACTTTTCTCTCATTTGACTTTCATTGGATTCACCATTCCTGGTTGTTATTGTTGTGCTAATTTTAATCACTATTGATGATGATAATGATTATCATAATTGTACAACAAAATAAGGTTTTACCAAAAGTTTACTTATGCTTTTCTTTTCACGCAAACACTTCTTCATTTCTCTGAGTTAACACTTGAACAAAACTGATTGTGCTGAAATGATGAATCTACAATGATGATTGACACGCATATCACTAATAAGATAAATGATAAAATGTAATTGTAGCCAATCATTGGTTAATCTCATTTGTTTGTTTCAACAACAATTTATCATGAAATTATGACCATTTGATGGACAACAAATTCAATTTTGCCTCACTCTTCAAGTCAACCTTTTCATTATCATTTTAATTGAGATCTGTTGATTGCGTGCGATTAAAAAGTGAAAATGATTCACTGTTCTAATTGTAAAATTAGATTTTCTAATGAATGCTAACAATATGGTAAATAAGAGGAATTATGATCGAAATCACTATCAAATGATTAACATGATAAAACACAGTCTCGACCCACACTTGATTTGATTTATTCAAAGACAAAATTAAACTAAATTATCTACAATTTACTGTTACTCTACTTTACTCGACTGTTTTTACACTCAAACATGATCAACCCTTTCATTCATCTTTTTGCTCATCAGTTGTGAATTTTTCCCTTTGAACAAATTCCAATTCATTTCCTGATTTAACTTTTTGTTGCTTTACAAATTTAATAACTAAATTATAATGTTAACCATTTCACCCATTGAAAGGTTGCTTACACCTAATGCAGAGCCATTTGTCCATCAACTAATTGAAGCTCAAAAATTTACAATTTACACCAAATTAAATTGTTTATTGCAATTGTTTGTAAAAACAACGTTTCCTCTAATTTTGTTGCCTTATTGTTTGCCAGAGTTTTTGCTGTAACCAGTTAACCAGGCTCAATCAATTAGATGGTTACAACAAAAAAAGAAACATAACAACAACAATAACTGCAAACAATCAAATAAACCAACAATTAAATTGACCTTCCCTTTGCCTTTTTTTATATATTGATTTAAATTAAACATCTAAACAATTTACAGTTACAATCACAATTATTTCCTGTCTCATGATTTTCCTTTGTTTAGCAGCTAATTGTATTTACAACAAAGAGTAAAGTAACATGAGAATCAATGAAAAATTAAAGTTAAACTTGTGTCCACTGGAAAACAAATTAATGATGAAAATTATGCAAAATTAAAAAGTGATTAAAAAATTGATTGTTGATTCACAATTCAATTGTAAAGCCTTCATCTTGTGGGTACAAGTTTTTGATTCTCATCTTTTCTACTTTTATCTTTGGGTAACAATCAGTGTATCAATTGCAACAATCAATTTGCACATTGTTTTCAAACTTCAATCATTTCAACTAACTCATCTTCCCTGTATTGCTCGGCCATTATTACTCATCATTAGGTTGCCACTTGAACTGCAATTTAGGATTGGCTTTTATTTTTGGTCAATCTTTTAAATCTTTACTTATCATTTCCATCATCATATTAGTTTATAATTGTTATTGTTATCATTTAAAGCTAAATTCAAGTGTTAATTGAAGGTTAACCATTAACTTATTACATCTTCATAACCTGATTGAATCCTGATCACTATTAGCTTTAAATATGCACAAGAATGCTAATTGTCTTCTAGGAGTGTTAAACTCATTGAGGCTCACTCTAATTGTTATCCTAATCCAATCTATTATCATTTTAATCCTGAATACCTTGAATAATTTCAATATTCTAATTTTCTGCAAATTCATTCTTTGAGTGCAACAATTATCAGAATAATTGAGCCAAGTTACTTGCCAACATTGAATAACAATATTGAACAATTTGACCGAATTTTCCATTTCACTCCAAAATTTACCTTCGACTTAAACCGCTTTTTTCGTACAAATCTGTCCAACAAGATTATTCTGTTCAAGGTTTAATTGTTTCTTAATTGGAAACAATTTTCAACGAAAATTAATAAATTGTAAACAACAATCGACTATCATTAACAAGCTTTCAATTGAGGTTCAATCAAAAAACCATCTTTCATGGTAGTCATGTTCAAGTTGCAATATGAATACAATTTTGATTCATTGATGATCAGTGAATAAAGATAATGATTAACTGAAGACTCTTGACTATTGATTCACTGAATAACTGGATATTGAGTCTTAATCATGATATGATGCAGTGAATAGTTGCATCCATTTATTGGTAATCAAAGTAACCATTCCTTACTCAATTCCAACACCACCTTAGAAATCACCTGATTCAGGTTATTTAATCATTCAATCAGCCATCATCATAATGGTGAGATCAGTAAACATTATCATCCTCTAATAGTTAAACAGTGAGTGGTAAACTAAATTAAACAAGCCTTATTTAAAGACGACAATTACCAGATAAATTAAGAAATTTAATCGACAATTTCCACTTTTCGTAAACTCACGTTTCACCAAATTTCTTGCAAAATCTTTCCAAAACAATTTCTTCCGTTCACCAGATTTGATAAAAGTCATGATCCCATGTAGGCTCAATGTCAACATTGGTTGTCCTCGTATTTAACCATTTTAATCATTTATCTCAATCTTGGCAAATCATAGTAATAACGATTTGTTAAAACACTTTTTTTTCCTCCAACATCAATGTCAATTCAGTTTAGGTGAAAACTTGAGCAGCTAAAAATGAATGAACAAAAAATGATGAAAATTTGAGGTTACCTTGAGTTTTGTTGATCTAATCATGAATTAGTCTTTTCACTCAACCTTAAAAATGATCATTTTTGTTTTTTTGCCACTTCTCATTACCTTTTATTAACTTGTCTTGTCCCTACCAAATAAGATCAAGTAGGAGTTTTAAATCAATAACCTAACTATCGATGAAATTGAATAACAAAAACTTGAATTTTCAAGTGTCAATATCTCGACCTTATTAAGTTCAATTTTTACCAGTAAAACTGAACAACTTTACACACTTTAGTCTTGCCACTTTACCAATTTGATGATCAACAGTTGGACTTACCTTTCCACTTGACCATTACAATTGCATTTATAATTTGAAAGGAAAAAAGGTGTCTCTACTTATTATTGCCATTTTACCTTATTATCCTCATGATTTATCATCAATATTGAACTTTTTTTATTATCTTTTAATGCTAATCATTGGGATTAACAGATGAATTATTAGCTGAATCAGATTGTTCATGAAAAATGTTCAATAGAATCCAGAAAATCGCTTAATAGTCTTTCGTGGTTATTGTTTAGTCTTTTGCTTAATTAGTAAATTGGTTAATTGTTTGATGAAAAACTGTAACTCGTGTCTATGCCTTTGAGCGCAATCCTTATTAATAAATGTAATTAATGATTAACATTCTGATTATGGAAGAAAAACAATTTAATATTGGCAGAAATTAAAAGTTAATCAAAAAATTAAAAGCTGCCTTTTGCTCTTGTTATTGACTTAGGGGCAATCCGATCAAGACAATTATTTAGATAAAAATTTCAATTAGATTGAAAACTGATAAGAAAGTAAATCTAATTATCACTAAAATTTAATCTCAATAATGTCCACCGGGAAAAATTTTTTAATTGGCGACAGACGCATGTCCGAAATGTGGATAAAATTGGTTGATCGGATCTTTGTAAATTAGTGACGTCACAAATTATTGAAATTTTATCTTATCTTATCTTTACTAACATTTTTATCCTAATTTTAAACAACATTTCTTGTTGATCGGATTGCCCCTTAATTGATAACCATTGTTTTAGTTAATCATTTGTTGTAATCAGCTCAACATTAATTAAACTGCAAAATAGACTATCAAGTTAACAATGTGTTAAAAGAAGCAATTAAATTAAATTGTATTTAAAAAATGGAAAACTCTAATGGCTTGTAGTTTGGTTGACAAACATTTGACCAAAATAAGTGACCACATAGAAGATGAAGTGTGACAATTTGTTTAAATTAAAAAGCTGTTGATTTCAATGGAAACCTTCAAGCCTACTGTTTACAATTGCAATTAATCATAATTACACGTTTTGATTGTTGGTTTTGTTAATGAAACGGAAACGGGAAGTTTTTCGAGTAAATTCAAGCGATTCAATTCAATTGTTATTTTGAAATTTATCAGAGGAAAGAAGAAGAAAATGAAAGGAAAAAATACAAAACAGTTGCGATTCTCATCAAGTAATTTCAAGTTAATAATTAACTTGCAATCAAAGTGATCATCATTTGATTTAAACTGCTTTTTGTTTTAAAATGATGACAAGAGGCGACTTCATTAATTTCATCTCAACATGAAAACAACAAAAATATTGTTTAACTGATTATGTTGTTTAGTTTTTTGATGTTTACCTTTTTTTTGCTGTTTCAATCTCATCATTAATTTTTGTTGTTCATTCTGACCTGATGCTAAATCATGGGAATCCAGATTCAAATGAGATAAAACTGTCTTGTTGTTGTGCCAAGATAATTGTTATTGATTAAAACTCATTAATATTAATTTAAAGTTGAGTTAATTAAACTCATAACAATATTGACTTGCCTTGAGAATCATGTCATTGAATGATCATCGATCAGGTCGTTGATCTCATTGGACATTTGTGTCAAAATATTGTACTTTGATCTGGATCTTTGACCAGTCTTTGGTAATTTTGTTTGCCCAAAACCACTTGTGTTTATCAAGCGTCAAAAGTATGCCATTGAGAGACAATTCATTTCATATTTTTGTTTATTAGTTGTTCAAGTTGAATATTGCGCCTTTGACTAATCATTATTTGTCTATTGACTATTAATGGCAAGAAAAGTGATTTCACATTAAATGAAGCATCTGTTAATTACTATCAGCCAATCAATTTGTAAATAAGTGTTTCATTTAAACTTTGTTACCAAGCACATAAGTGATTATCTGGTTGAATATCGTGAGCCTCATCAGACTTGTTTAAATATTATCTAACTCTTGATTTTAATTGATTTTCAGAGACACAATCATTCGATTAGAAACAAACCATTTAAATATAACGAATGACAACATAATAAACTGGCCTGCCAATGGAGATGCTATTCGGGCATGTCGAATGAAAGGTCAATCGGAATCGCTTTGCCGTAATTATGTCAAAGTGCTGTTGGGCAAAAACACAACCGAAGTCAATTCAACCCTTGCCGAGGGTGATTCAGTCAACATTTTTGTCTGTGGAACCAACGCTTTCAAGCCAGTTTGTTCATGGAGAAAATCTGATTCTCTGAACACGATTGAAAGTGAAGAAGATGCAAGTGGCAAATGTCCGTACAATCCTTCATGGAATACAACTTCGCTCTTTACAAGTCGAGGTAAGTTGACCATCAATGCATTGACAGTGCATTTACACTCACTCACAAAATGCTTTCGGTTAATGATGTTAAACTTGATTAATTGCAGCCCCTCTTAAATCGCTATCATTAACTTGATCAAATTAAAGTGTAGGAAGCAACAGATTAAATATTAATCCATATTAATTCAAATCACCATTAATCAATCTTTTTGAGATTCACATTTAAAAACCCTCTTCAATGGACAAATTTCAACCATTTATTGCAACAATTTATTTATTTGTACTTATAAGTTATAACTAACATTTATAATACTTTTGCAATTGCAAGTTGGTCATTACAAATGGTCTGCACAGCGGTGACCACAAATGTTTTGTCAATCTCGAGTTTAAAACTTTACTTTTTACAATCATTGTCTTGATCTTTGTCACTAACTTATTTTACAAAATGAATGGACGTTCAATTTATCTTGAGTATCAAAAGTTTCTAGATATGGTTGAGGGTTGATAAGGTGGCGGTGGTGCTGAAGGCGGATTGGGTACGTAAACTCCCGAAACTGGTTTATCAAATCCACCCCTGTAAGAGTGTAAGAGAAGGGAAAAGAGAGGCAAGATTAAGTGAGGAGTAATGGAAAGATAAGCTCAACCAATTTACCTAGTTCGACCAGTCCTGCGACTAGGCTGATTGGATCTACTGGGACTACATAATTTACAGCAGTAACAAATGATGACTGAAAGCAAGAAACCAGCGATTGCAGCTCCAATTATTATGTAAATGTAGTAATCGTTCCAAAGTTTAATCCAAAAGTCACCTGATAAAGAAAATAGGAATTTCAAATGAAAAAGTATTCAATGTCAGATAGAAATGATTAAGCTCATGAAGCTCGTGAAGCTGGGAAATAGTCGAGTCTATTTCTGTCAAAATCTTGAAACTTGATTTTGAGCAAGTCTTTTTTGTCAAATCGAACTAAACTCAAATCGGGTTTCAAGAGATCGACAAAAAAGTCAACATTTTTTCATGGCTCTAGTGAGGGTCTTTACTTACCTTTATCTGAAGATGGCGATAAAGCTTTTTTGTAACAATAGCCGTCGATGTTGAGGATATGATCAGCATTACAGGTGCAAACCAGTTTCTCTCGGTGACAGTGAGAATTGATTATTTTTGAGCAATCACTATTAACTTGACAATTTTTGTACTGTGGACAAGTATCTTGGCCCAATTCACGTCCATTCAGACAAGCACATTTACCTTCATCGCAGAGACTGTATTTGGTTGAAAGGAAACATTGTCTTGCCTCTTTACATGAAGAATGCAGTTTTTTGCGATAAACACACTCGTTGTAGTAACAAAGGCCACCCTTCTCTTGGTCACAATCTTCGTCATTATAGCATGTACCTTCCAACAGACAACTGCCTTCTGAATTTTTGTAATAACCGGGTCCACAGGTACATTTGTTTGTTTCATCATCACAGTAGCTGTTTGCATCGTAGGCCTGACATTGTTTAGTGGCATAACATTGACCCAACAGGGGAACTCCTTGAATACAAGTTGAATTGTCACTGCAATAACCGTGTTCACAGTCTAAATCAGTGTAACAATACTCTTTGGGAATGCAAATCATTTTAACAGGCGATACTTTGTAACCAGGCGAACAAACGCAAACTGATCTGGTCGGTGAACACTGAGCGTTTGGATCACATTCATCTGAAGATGTGCAAGCTTCATTGAGATCTTTAACCGTTTGACATCGTCCATTGCCACAGTATTCATTGATATTATTACAATCTAGTTTAGTATTGCAAAGTCTAATTGATGGTGTTATACAAGTTTTTCCAGATCGACAGGTGCAACGATTTTTGAATGAACAGTAGGTAGATGGGTCGATAGCTTCACATTGCTGACTTCGATAGCAATGTTCATTGATTCGAGCTGAGAAGAATAAGAAAATTTGTAAAATTTAATATCTTGTAGCAGTTTTATCAAATCGACATCAATTTGAAAATAATTACCTTTTTTTAGACAACGATAGCTTCCAAGACCCAAGTTGACAGCAATGTATGAAGGTGGACATTGACATTTACCCAAGTTCGAGCAATCCTCATTAGTCGTCAAATTTGACGGATTAGTACAGAAGCATTTAGCATCTTCAATGTTTATCTCACAATCGGCATCGACGGCACAGTTTTCGCCAAGTTTTGGAGCTTTAAAGTTGACAAAATAGAAAAATGTTAAAACGTTATTTCATTCTTATCATTTCTATCTGAAATTCATGATACTTTTGATTATTTTTAAGAGTCACTCCATTAGTCACAAGTTACAATGTAATTAAATGAAGATTATTATAGTTGCTATTGCATGTTCAACAAGAAATTGATGAGAAAATTAAAGTCGATGCTTTAATTAGAAAATCAAATGCATCGAGCAAAATCTATAAAATACAGTAAGACCTAGTCAGAATTTTCTTCAGATTCTAATCATTGAGAACTTACCTTTTTTGCATAAATCGCCAATCAAAATGGGTGCATCAGCATCACAAACACACAGATCATTTTTACAATAGTTACTCGAGCAATGGTCATTGGTTGCACATGGTGAACCTCGAACTCCATTTTCTGGAAAAAAACAAAAAAAGGTTAATCAGATTCCGTTTCAGGTTTACTCTTATAATTATAGTTTGTGTTTTATTATTATATTGTGCTAATTGTAGTGGGTCAATGTAACTAGCAAATTGGGTTTATTTGGGTTACATTTTATCTGACATTTTGTGACAGTTTTCACTGAGTAATACATTTATTTACGATTTACTTTTGATTTGATTGATAACGAAGCAAATGAAACTCAGACATCTTGAGGATCAAGTATGACTTACATTGAGACTGAGTAATTGAAAATAGACAGCAATCAGGATTTTATTGACAAACAGCTAAGAAATGCTAGTTGAATCCATTATCAGGTTTTCCTCATCAAAACACTCATACTTGTTGTTTTAAAGACCAATGTAATCAACAATCATTCTTGAACTTACTTTACCTATTGTCTAATCCTTTTTCATAGGCTACTGAAGTCACCATAAAATGAGTCACTTTATGATTCAATAATAACAACTAAACTAATTATGCACCAAAAGCCAATCAATGAAATGTTGTATAAATAATATAACAAGTCAATAATAGTCAATTAGTGATAAAACTATCATTAGCGTCATAATTAATGAGATAATTGAAATGTTAACCCAATGATTAAAATGGAAAAAACAAGTGATTTTCTCTGAAAATGAACAAAAATGTCTTTTTTGGGTTCAATCGACTCACCAATTATATCGATGTTAAACGTATGTTGCCATGAATCAATTTTACCATTATCATTGTTAATGAACTTGAAATTGCATGACCAGATACCATGATGAGAGTAGCCAGTATTGGCAATCAGTAAATGAGAAGAGTAAATCTGATAATCTGGATTATTCTTGAGACTAACAGGTAAATCATCTTGAATCCTTATTCGTGGATCAAACCCTTTCTTGATTTGCTCCAGAAGTGACTCAGGATAACTCCATTCAAACTTGAATTCACAGTTTGGTCCATACTCGATGCACATTTGTTTATAGTTGATCTTGACAAAACAGGATCGAGTAAACTCTTGACTAGTGTAAACCTGCAACCCATCCTCGTACTCATTGGCATCAGTTCCTATCGAGGCAATCGCTTGTGCAGGTAATCTTTCGTAAAATTCATCATTGAAACTGTGGAACAAAAGAAAAGGGAAAATCAATTGAGAACAAGAAAAGCTTCATTTTGCTACTTACCTTAAACCGTTGGAACTTAATGGTAGAATTGATAAAATTGAAACAACTATTAATACTTGCAACAATGTTGAATGTTGTTTAAGTAGACTTTGACATATTCCAATCTGGGTTCGTTGATTATTGGATTCATGAGATTTCTTGGTTAATTTATCAATTGCGAGTCGAGCACCTAAGGATGACTTTTGCCCGTTAAAAGCCATCAAATTGTTTTACCTTATAAATGGGTTTATTTAGTTGGACAAGACGACAAACAGTAAACAGTTATAAACAGCTTCTATGAAAACTAAATGGCAAATGATGAAATATAAGTTTGATTGGTAAAAGTGGAAGATTATCACTCATCAACTGATTAAAAGATAAGATTAGAAGAGCTTCATTGAGTTACTTTTCGTTTCCATGTTAACGTTGGTTTACCATGGTTTCAGATGGTTACAATGATAACGTCTTGATGTGATTCCTATTCATTGATTGTTAACCTTTTTTCAAAACAATAATTTCAATAAATTCAATGAATTAAAGCACAATTACTC
Source organism: Tetranychus urticae (assembly GCF_000239435.1). Next base: position 3,516,555 of record NW_015449930.1, on the reverse strand, counting down.
TTCGATCATCTCGACATAATAACAAAATTTGTTTTCAATCAATGTGTCGAGACAGGATAAAATATCATCGCCATGAGTTGAATAGTTTCATTGTTCTCCATGTTAGCCATTTGTGAAATTGATTGGAAATTTGCTTCTGCAATTGAATTTTCACTTTTCTCATAATCACCATTTTCTTGACAATTTTGTTTCAATCAAATGTGATATTCAAAGGCAACATCTTTTTGATAGTGAAATTACACTGAATTGCTCAATCTGAATTACTCAACTTTTGCTGTTGAGTTGAAACCATCTGCTTGATCAATTCAATGGAACCCGTTTGAAAAGGTTCAAATGTCTTTCAATGGTTAAGTTCATTTCAAATGTTATACTTTGAATAATTTGCTAAATTATAATTATACCTGAATAATTGCCCTTGACTTTTAAACAAAGAGTTGATCTTCTCAATGAAAGGCTTGGCAATAAGTTAGTCTTTAGTTATTTTCACTATCGATCTTGAAAAAAGGTAAACTGTTCAAAAGTGAAAACTGAAAAGGTTCATTCAAGTTGATTCATCATCATCATCATCATCATCATACAGAAACAACAATTTTGAGGTTTTCATTTAAACGGAAACAAAACGTTTGCCATTCAATTTAAAGAAATGAAAACATCTTGAAAAGATTTTTGCAAAATTGTTTTTATTCCTTTTGTCACTTGAAATGTTCATTTGTTTAACAATTTCAATAGTTTATAACAATTTATCCAAATCATGATTCACTTGTTTAATCATTTCAAATGTTGCTTTTGTTTTCACTCTACTCATCAGTCCTGATCATTTGGTGCAATTAAAAGCTTTTCATTGATTTGAGTGACGCTCATTCAATCATAAACCTTAGACGTTTGTTGAACACCAATAACGATAATCGCGGCGTAATAATTTTAAACACTTTCATAATTAAATGCACAACCCAAACCAGGTTAACCAAATTGGTTTTCACTCATTTATCAACTCGTCACCTAACGACTACCGAAAAATGGCCAATCAACATATTAAATTCACTAACAATTACTGATTACGTGATTTACAGTTAATGATCAATGTAACTCGACTCATTATCAACACCTTAATATTGATTCCCAAAACCTGTTAATGTTCAACAATAAATCTTAAAAAAGCTCAATTGATTAAGCTTTAGCTGAAAATTCAACTTAATCAACTTTTCCATTTTTTATAACTAATTGTAACTCAACGTGCAATTGTCCAACAAATTTAGATGAACCAAATTCATCAACTCTTCCCTTTGAAACCTTTTCATTGTAAACATATTTAATTAGGTTAAAGCAACTATTCAAATTGTCTAGCCTCGCAATTGATACTATTTTTAATCTACCTTTAAAATTGTCTTCTTCATTGAAAACGCGTCCTAAATGTCACAGTAGCCTTTCCAACTGCCCTAAATACTGACTCAATAATCAGTTGATTGTTTACCCAGTTGTTGATCAATTTAATCAATAATATTCAAAGTTTACAATTAGATTCTTGTTTAAACATCATGAAATAGTCGATCAACTTTGAATGTTTCGTAAAACACTTTATCAGTGATTTTGTCACATTAATTGTCATTAACAGACTTGCAAAAATAAGACATCATTAAAGCATCAAAAACCATTAAGATTCAGTCTTGGATTAGTTAATTGACAATTTTAAATGGTAAACCTTATCATTTAAATGACCATTAACAGTGTTGCCACTGATTAAACTAGCCGATTGACATTAAACTGCTCATTAAACCATTACGATCGGATCGTAAATTTTAGCAAACTTTATTTACCATTTTGAAAATTCTTAATCAAGTTGATCTCAAGATCTCATCAGAAAACAATTTAACCCAAATTATTAACCTTGGAATGAAACTGAATATTAATAGTGATAATAGATTTGAATACAATGATAATGATTAATGACGGTATCATTAGTTTGACCAGTTCCTTTGATTGGAGATATTGGTCAAAAGTTAATGAATAGTGTTTTGAAAAGCAAAATTCTGTATCATTGGTAACAATTACAATTGTCAGGATTATTTCCATTATTATCCAACTCTTATTACTCAGCTCCAAACAGGATTTTACAGCAACAATAACTGACAATCAACAATCAATATCAATTTGATAGTAACAATACTCAAATTGAATAGTTGGTTAAATCAATGGAGAGTAAAGTTTTCACAATTAAAGTCAATCCTTCATCCGAGTTTAAACATTCACATTTTCACCATCAATCTGTTTTCCATTGAAATATTTCAATTTTTACTCTTCAACCCAACACTTTGTACAGTTACTTTCAACTCATCATTCCCATCTCCATGATGACTATAATAATTATCAATCTTTTCAATTTGTTGTTGAAGAAAGAAAAAAAAAGTCAAATTGAATGAGAAAAAAATAAATGACTGAGAAAATGAATTATCTCAGGGTAACCCCATTAAAACAGATTATCTGGTTCAGTATATCTTCACTGATTCAAAACCCTGTTTACCCTGTAATTGTCCCTGATTACTGGGTAAGGTCATTCCTACGGCTCGATGGATTGGTTGATGATAGTTTTCATGATAATGAACATTTCTTTTTGTTCATTTAGACGAAAAAATGACCAGAAAAGTTGCCATTTTTTTCTCTTTTTTTCTTGCGTTTCCTCCTTGAACTGGTTTACATCAAAAGAAAATTTGATAACTTCAATGAAAAACATTGTAATTTGTTCAATCATTTTACATGATTAAATTGATTGGAAAAGTTTCAATGAAAAATATCTCTTTAATAACATTATCTAACCTGTCAATTAGCTGAGTTGAAATTCAACTTTGAAAGAGTCGAGAAAATGAACTTCTTGCAAAAGTAAATTTTGTTTAACTTCATTGATTAATAAATGATTTAATTGTTAATCAATATTCAAATCAACTGCAGAACAAGGTTAAAAGAGAATCAAATGTCAACTGAAACACACACTTTTACTGTTAACTTGAGCAAAATTCAATGAAACTCAAGAAAAGCTTTTGATACTTTGTTAAAAGCGCAACAAGTTGATACAAAGCAACCAACTTTTCACTTTATTTTGGTGTAAATAAGCGCCCAAAAAGCGCCTCAAGACAAGAAGCCCGAAATGAGTTGATGTCAATTAATTGTGTTGATTGGTAATTGGACACAAAAAAAGCAGGCAAATTACATTCACCGATACAAACGTTGGAAATGCAAAGTTTGCACAACATTAAAAACCCATCAAGAATCAAATTAATATTTAATATCATTTTGTTACTTGATTAGTATCCATCATGATAATCAATTGACATGAAATTACTGTTCAACTACTCATTTCAATATTTACTTTTCTTTTCCTTTCTTGTTCACTGTAATTGATATTTATAGTTAAAGTGATTATAAATGATAACAAGGCTGATATTTTAAACTCATTTCTGCCTTTAATCCTCCATTAAAAGTGTTAATCATTAACCTCATCTCCTCAATCATGTACAGAGACAAATGTGCACCTTGAAAGCAACAAATGTTCAACTTTTTTCTCAAACCATTTCTTGCCTCAAGGCTTCAACCCAGACTTTAGAGTCTGGAAAAAATCACTTGAAACTCTGGTTACATGTAGGATGATCAAGATGAAGATGGTAAACTGTGAAAGATGAAAAGAAGGGAAAGTGAAAAATCTTGAAGCAATTTCATGTTCTCATGAAGATGAAAACGCTCAGAGTGTTAGAAAAATGTTTCATTTTTTTACAACAAAATATTGAAGTTGATTATTTTGCTATATTTAAGTTAATTGATTTACAGTGTTTACTGAGCAAATTGTTGCTTTTCAATTGTTGATGAACAGGAAGAGGTGAAGAATGAAAAAGATTTGGTAAAAAGTTTCATTCTTTCAATACTATTTTAATCGAAGCTCAATTAATTCGTTATAATTGATGTTCATTTCGTTGTTGCTTTTGATCTGTAAATTGTCCATATATTGGTCAAACTTTTTCTCTCATTTTTTTTGCTTCTCTCTTGAGCACAACATGTAATGATTGAAGAAAAATTAGGTGAAAAAGAAAATTCAGGTTATCCCATAAAATTGATTTGAACAATTTGATTGTTTGTGCGTCTTGTTAATGTTGTTGACCACAAAATGACCAAACAATTTTTCGCCATCTTTCCTGTTCCTTTAACAATTGATTTATTCACATGCATCCATTCATCATCATCATCATCATCTTTTGTCACTTTGTTTATCAAACTTTCCTTCAATGTTTATTTCAAGATGAGAAGGAAAAAAAATTCACATAATGATGATGATAATTTGCTCAGTTCTGGTTAGACTCATCGAATTGAAAAACATCAAATTCGTGTTATGCTCTGTTGAACTGTTGATACAAATCAGAAGTAATGTTTAGTCTTGTTACGCTTTAAGCCTCAACCTTGTTTCACCATTTTTCATACCAAAGGTGAAAAATGGTAACAATGAACAGGTAAATAAATGTTGATTGTAAACAATGATAAAGTTTCTTAACCGTTAATGAATCTTTTCATAAAACAACCATTTTCTGTATCAATTTTGGGACATTTTGCCAAACAGTTTAACCCGGAAATTTAAATGTTTTACCCAAAAGTTATTCAAATTGTCATAATCGTCATTCAATGTGATTCTGTAGGTTGATTAAGCTGTTTTCAAATGGCAAATATTTCCCTTTAGAATTGTGATTTATCCGAAAAAATGTTCAAAGCTGAGTTTTGTTGTCAATAAACTGATTTATTGATATTGGCCATTTGATTTGGGTTGATTTTTGAAAGAAATGCGTTTCTCCCAGTTATATTACTCTCTCCACCTTAACAGGGTTAATATTGTTGTGGTTGATATCAACACACCCGATGGGCTAAAGGTGATTGATGATTATTGTTTAATTTGTATTCAGAAAGCTACTTGAAATTAATCAAGAGAAAAGAAAATTTTGAAAAGAAACTTAATCTGTTGATTTATTTGAAAATTGTTAATCCAGTTGATGTTGTATACAATTGTTTTGTTTCAACTCATTAACAGTAAAATTGGTAAAATTAGAATATTTATTCTGATTTTGATTCATAGCCGAGTGTGTCTTTGCATTGAACGAGTTAATTTAAATTTCATTGTTTTCCATCTTTTCATTCAGGAATTTACTTCTATTTTGGACCAATGGATTCTCAGGGTCATGATAATGCAGTTTTACGATCTAAACCTTCCAAATCATCGACTAAATGGGCACGAACCATTGCCGCTGATACTCGATTCATTAACCATGATGCTTCATTTATAACATCATTTGAAAAGGATGACTTTGTTTACTTCATTTTCAGGGAATCAGCCATTGAATACATGAACTGCGGTAAAACGGTTTACTCTCGAATCGGTCGCCTCTGCATTGGTGACAAGGGAGAGAGACGCTCATCGGGACGCTATTTAACCACATTTGTCAAAACTCGATTAAACTGTTCGCTTCCAGGCCAGTTTCCATTTTACTTTGACGAAATCCAGTCAGCCTTTTACACCAATGGAACCATTTACGGAGTCTTTTCAACACCAGAGTAAGTTATAAACCTTTCTAACCATTTAACTCGTCTCAAGCAAAAGCTTGAAAATAACGGAAAATTGATTTTTAAATGATTACAATTTACTGATTGGGTCACTATTAATTGCATTTAAAGACAAGGTTAGTTTAACGTCAAACGGTCAATTATTATTGATTGAGTATCAATTGTTTTCTGACAAGTCAGATGAGATATTAAATTGTGTTTTTATTGTTCAATTTATATGTTTTTTGCTGCTCAAATCCAAGCTTGTTAATTGCTAGAAACATTGAATGGCCAGTTTTAATTTCAAACGTTAATTTACAGTGAAATGTCTTAATAATTAATCAACTCATTAGTTATAAGCTGAACAATAACTAAACGAGAAAAGGTAAACTTGTAATGTTGAAGGCAAAGTTTAGGTAAAAAGTCAAATCTCAATTGGCCTCACCTTGAAAGCATAAAAAAACAGTCAATATTAGTCAAGTCCTTTTTTTCAGACAATTTTTCAACATTTATTTCAAGGCTTACCTTTTCATTTTCCGGCTTAAATGAATAATGACCTGGAACACCTTGTATTCAGATTGAGATAAATTACAGGTTCAACAAAATTTAGTTATCTCAAGATTATCAATTGAACAGTTTTTCATGAGGCCTTTGGGCCGACGAAACGACTCATCATCTTCATCATTCTCCTCATCTTTATCATCACCAAGATGAACTATTATTATTATCATTAATAAAAGGCAAACCGTAACAGCAACCTGTTACCCTCTGAAAAGAGAGGTTAATATTAACAATAAAATGAAACACAAAAAGCATTAAATTAAGCTCTAACGTTTGCGCTCAACATCATAATCTTCAATTTATCCTCACAATACAATTGCTGACCATTTCAAACCATTGATACACTATTAATAAAATTACAATTGACGGAAGATGCCGTCTACAGGCAAGTTATGCACATTCATTTTTCACCAATTTGTTCAATTTCAGTATTCAAAGATTCAATAGCTTTTCATAAAGGGTTATATTATAGATTTTTCTTCATCTTCGTCTTTGTAACTCCAAGTATAATGAAAGGTATTTGCAATGAGGAAACCATAAACCAGGAAAGAAGTGTTTCAGTTGAGTTTGATTCAATTCATAGGGTTAAATATTAGGGGTTAATATGATCACAATGATTTAACTCGTTTGCAGGTTGAAGTTGGAAAAGGAAGACTTTGGGTTAGTTTTGTTATTCTGGACTTTGAGTCGTTTCTGGTAAACTCAATGTAAAATGTTCAAGGGAAATATTTGATTTGGTTAATTGAGAGTTATAATTTTCTAGTCTTTCTCTAATGATTTAATAGCTTCAAAATTGCCACAAGACTTTCTTTATTTGGGATCAATTAGAGCCCGAAGTTAAAGGGTGTTGTCAATCGAAATTTCCTCGCCTTGATCTTAGCTTATATCCATCGATAACGACTGGGTCGATCCAAGTCTCAAATACATAGTCAAACAGTCCATGCGATACAAGTCTTGGATATTACTAACACTTTGATGTTTGCATTTGATTGGAAATCGCGAATTGAATCTGGATATGCTGCGCTCTATTGATTGATTTCAAGACTAGACGTGTCTATTCAATACTCTATTGTTTGAAAATGTCATGGCTTTTTGTTGCATGTAATTGAGTAAACTCTGGAAGATAATACCATTGTAACTTTTGTTCATCATTCAAAATGAAACATGACTTTTTATGGAACAATCAGTTGCTTGACATTTTAAAGGTTACTAATAGGTATCAAATGTTTTATTGATAGATGAATGTTCAAGGTATAAACCTTTATTAAATCATGAAAACGATTCAAGTTAATGATTATAATAATGTAGCTCAGTGAGTAATTTACATTTATACACAACTTATGCATTACATTATTTTTCCTCTCTGTCTGTACGTCTCTTCTTCTCTCCTCTCTGTTTAGGAATTGCATGATAAAATACAAAAAGATATTCAATGATAACTTTAGAATGGGAAATTTTAGTGCTGTAAACAGATTTTGTAGCTATCGATAACATGACAAATCGATAAGAAAATTCTTTAGATCCAGTGTCTCTGATTAAGCAGCAATTATAAGGTTAATTAGGGGTATGATTAATAGTATTACCCAGGTAGATAACAGTCAATGCAAACGAAAGCTTTGCCAAGTTGATTTGAGTGACTAAATTTGGTGGTTAATTTAAAGCAAACGACACTTGTTCGTTTATTTTTTATTCTTTAATTCTTTCACTTCAACTGAACCAATCTATTTCCATTTGAATAGAAATAGAAGAACCAGAGTTGAATAATCATTTGTGACAATTAATTTGAGCGCTTGATATCGACTGTTGTCGCATAGTCATCACTTTTTCAATTGTATGGATTAAATTGAAATGTTCTGTTCGAGCTCGACAAGATGAGCCACATTGAGATTCCAGATATCTTCTCAATAGATAAATATATGTATATTGTTCAAGCCTGAAATGTAGATTGAAAAAAAACAATTAGTTTGATATAGATTGGAATTTCATTTGAATGATTACTTGATGGCATCAACTGCTTGTAAATGAGGAATATCCGGATTGTATAAAACAATAGTAATTAATATGCAGACCACTTTGGGATCATTCGTTAAATGGGCAACCAGTGATTGATCAACATCATTTTGAAATGAAGATCCTTCCAATCTCATCTGGCGCTGATTAGTTGCCTGAAAAAAGATTAAAAGTAAGAAAAATAAAAGAATTAGAATATTAATGTTATGAATTAAAAGATTAAGATTGGGAAAAAGAAGAAATTAAATGCGTATTTGTGAATGAGCAACAATTGGAAATATCCCTTAGTATCAAGTTAACCCTTGATCATCTGATATTAACTGTAGAGTTAGAGTAAAAACTGGTTGTAACTATCCATAGTGATTAATCTGGTTCCCTTAGAAGAGACATAATTGTACATTGTCGTTAATTATGTCAGCCTTATCACAAATTTATATCTTTATTGTATTGAATGATAACCTCGATGGATGCAAACATCAGGTGCTTTTCTTGTTTAATATCTTTGTCCTTAAATGAGATACGGTGAATTACTGAGGAGGCGGGAAAAGTAGCATTCAAGTACACAAAATGTTATCTCATCTACCAGTATAGGGTGTTTTTTTCTGCTTCAATAAAACTTAATCTTTCACAATCACACTAGATAGATTGACTTCTAGGCAGGTGAACTGACGTTTTTTTCATCGACATGGAATACTTGAAGTCTTTGCCTTTCTGGTTTACCTAAAATTTTAACCTAAAAGAAACGTTAATTTGAAAGAAATAATAATTTTCAATTACTTGCCAACAGTTAGCACTCAGGTCGGAAGAAAGGTAACTCTTGACGGCTAAAATATTTGGGAAACCAGCTCTGACCAGGGTAATTTGGTCTTGCAGGCACAATTCAGAATAAGATGGTAAACTTCTGCATCCTGAAATTAACTTTTCCAAATAAAGATCGGTGAATCGGGTAACCCCTTCGACTGAGGCCAGTTCACTTCGTGAACTTGATGAAGGTTGATTGAAGAAGTTGAAAGCATGAAATACACAATCAATGGTCGTAATTTCAAGTTGGTTTAGACCGACACCTTCCCGAGAACCTTGCTTCAAATGGCTTGGAGCGAAATTGGCATCCAAAATTTTTCTAATGACTCGAATTTTCAAGTTGCTATCTTGTTGATTGATACATTGGGTTTCACGAGTCACTATTGGTGGAGCTTTAATCTCACAGGTTTTAACAGGTGGACAAGAGACTAGTTTACGACCATCCACTATAACACCAACTCTAGCACAAGGATTAGAATCAGATGGTAAACTTTGGTTGCACGTTTGACTGGATCTTGTCTCATCGAGATGAGCTCTGTTAATTGTAGAATCAGGTGAAGTTAACCGCGAATTAAGAGCATGACTCTCGACCAAAAATTTAATCAACCAGTCTGGATCATTGGCATAACGTGCGGGTTGCCTGGGTTGTCTTGAGCATGGCAGTCTATTCGTCAGATCAGATGATGAGTTTGATGATAGATTCGATGATGTTGACATAAGACAGGAAGGTTGTCGAAGATCAGAAAATGATGATGATGCCGATGACGATGATGAAGATGATAGTAAAGAAGACAATGAAGGCATGGAAAATTGATTCATTGGGGAAATCCGATTTTGAGATGAACAGCTTGGTATTGATGACATACCAGATGAAGAAAGGGATTCAAAATCTGGAACCGTTCTAGGCGAATTAAATGGATTGATTTGTCTCATTTGATCATCGGCATTGTAACTTCTCCGATTTATTCCAATGGGATTGCGTCTAGCAAAAAAGGAAACATCTTTGGTTAGACTGGGTAAAGGGTGACTTCGATTACAGTCAGACGATCGAGGCTTTTTTTCATCCTCATTTTGAACCCAATCTTTCCGCATACCAACTTTTAGACATTTAACCAAACGACACTTGCGACAAATTTTTCTAGTAACTCGGTCAATATCACAATCATTATTAAATGGACATTGTAACTCCTAAATAATTGAAGCAAAGGGTAACTTACATTAACAATCTTTAAACACGAGCATAAGATGAAAGCGAAAATCGAGGTTGAGAATTTAAAAGATTAGAGATTAACATGGATATTAAATAAAGATGAAACTTACTTCTAATTTATCAGCAGTTCGCCTAAAGAAAGCTTTACAGGGTTCACATGTGAGGACACTAAAGTTGTATCCGATGGCTCTGTCAGAGCAGATACGACAAACATGATAGTTGCTATCATTAGTTGCTGGTGAATTATTTGACATGAATCATTAAATTAATGGGAAACATAAATCAGAAAATAAAATTTTTAATTGTGAATAAAGTCCAATGTAAGATTAAAATATGTAAATGGTTTTAAAGGTGAAATTGGGTATAAAAATGCGTAAAATATTACAGTGATACGAAGAAACACAAGAGACTTTCTCAACACATGATTGAAGTAACTGCAAAAGTACGCTCAATCAGCTTGTACCCGATTAGCTGTTAATTTACCAGAAATGTTACCAGAGTTTTCTTGACGCATGCCCCGATTGAAGAAACATTTACACTGGATTGATACAAAAACAGATAAACAACAATACTTCAACAGGTGATCTTTTTTTTAATAACAACTTTTCACTAACTAAATGTGTGTATAACTGTTACGTACTTTCTCACCTAATGCATTAAAAGCCATCTACGACAGGTAAACTGGAGTAACTTATCACTGAAACAGAGAGATAGACAGATAAACCAGTAAAAAGACAGAGAAAGAGAAGTGGTGAAGAAAGACAGTTGAAGAGTGCTGAAAGCTAACGACTACATAACTGTTGTCTATCAAATCGTGTGAGTTTCAAGTCAAACAGGGCTAGAGAAACTAAAATGAACTTTGATATTGATAAAAATTCTGATACACCAACAGAAAGATAAAACTCTAATGAAGTTTCTTTCTTTTCTCTTTTTCTTTCTGAACAAACAAAATTATTCTCACCAGTTTAACAAGACTTGAAAGTATGTCTTGAAAATAATGAGTAGTACATGTGTTTTCATAATGTCCTCACTTTATCTAATGTCAAAAAGATAATTAATTGATTATTTTGTTTAATTGAATACTTCGATTGTCAAGGATTTTCATTTTGTTCATTTAGTTTTCATGCTTTTTATCTATCATTTCATGTAGACAGTTAACCAAAGGTAAGCTGGTTTAACAATAAGGCAAGCTGGTTCATATGAAATGAAGCTGAGGGCACAAATATTGCACCAGGATTCCTCATAATTTACTAGATTAGATTATTGTTATTCACACAACCTGAGCAATCACAATTTACTAACGAGTGTTACGGGAAATATTTAGATTAAAAGTCCAACCATTTTGATGAAGATGGTGAAGGTTAAGATTGCCATTGACATTTCATTTCAACCAATTTTTCATCTTAATTGAGATACGATAAGCTGCTTCATTTGCTGTCTTTGTACAAGAAAAACTTGAGATGATTCAATTGATGTAAAATTGTCAAAATTCAATTCGTTCTGTACTTTTTCAATGTTTTTTTCTCGGTGGATGGATTTGCTTATTGGATTTCGTTGAAACTAAGTTGATCATTCGATCATTGTTATTGGGAATTTTGTTTTTGTTGTTTTTCTGTTTCTTTTGCTGACGCTACACTGAATGTTAGCTTTCTGATGAATTAATTCTTGCATTGGAACTAGAAATGTAAGATTGTTTTTCATATTCTGATGAATTTGGTGTTTATGATATGTTTTACCATGTGAAGGTTTTAGTCCAACACATGATAGTTGAGTTTGTTTTCAGTCGTTTTCTGTGTTAAAAGAGTTTTCTTGAGAATTTTACTCGAATTTCAGGGGATTTGAAACAATGATCAAACAGATAAAGATCCACATTCATCGACATAACTCGAGTAATAGATTTTTCAAACCAACACAGAATTATTGCTAACACGTGTTAATACATTTAATCAGTGTAATATCAATTTTTATCTGCTGAAACTTTTCGGAATTGCCATGATAAGATTAGCATATTCTTAGAATTGCGTTGATATTTTCAGTGCAATGCAATCGAGAACTCACCTGTCGATGATTACCGATCACTTGTGAGCTTGAGAGACATTTCAGTCAATTTAAGTTGATATTATCTGATCGCCAGATTTACTGAAGAAAATCTAAAGATGTATTTTGTTGTAAAACGAGTCTAATCATGACTATCAAGAATAAAAAGCACATTTTGTTACCTTATCTTGAATATGTACGAATCATATTCTCACATATTCACTACATTCACATGTTTTCCTGTCGATCTCTGATGACTACAATTTGAATCGCAAAACGATCCACCATTTTGGTCTCGTTCCAATCTCGAAAACGATATCTCGCACACATCACCGCAATTTAATTTAATGCTTATATCAAAGTTTTTAAAGGTTAATACAAATATGCAAAACTCATTATCCTGATGAAATGTACAATCCAATGAAGTTTTAAAAAAGGCCTCCAAAATCGTATAATCCTTAATTTTCAAAACAACTTGAAAATTTGAAAATGTTTTGAGCGAAATTTTTCCTTCGTTTGTTCCTTTTGTCCATCGTTCTCTAAATTTCTCAAAATTGAATGAGACATCAAATCACTAGTAGTTTTCCCACAGTAATCATTTAACTTTCGTAGCTTTTTTCGCACTTGTACAATAATTGGCTAGTTTACACGACCTCCACTGTATCATTGACAAGAATTGTTGAGAAAAGATTATCTCTCTTATCTGGACAAATTGAGATCGATAAATTGAAAAGGGACAAAACTGTATGCGTTGGCATAAAACTTAAGGTTTATGATAAAAAATAAAACATAGATATTGAAAAACCTAGGCAATTAACTGATGAGTTGCGTTGGAAATAATTTTCCAATCTTTCACAGTTTTATCAAGTGAATCTTAGGCTTTCAATTCAATTTCCTGAGCAAAACCAAGATATTACAATGACTAAAATCAAACCATTATACCATTACATTTAGTTTCGTTTATATTCACCTTTTAAATCAAGCTTTCAATTTAGCTTTTCATTTATAAATTGAATTCTTTCATAAATTAACCTAGACTTATGGACTGTCCATTTACCTGTCATCAATAATTTAACTTAAACCCAATTGATTGATAAGTGTTACCAGTTTTCACTTACAAAGTAAGTCTTTTTTGTACGACAAAAGCAATTGAAACTGAAACATTAACTGAAAAGCAATCATGTAAAGCTTGGAAATCTTGTCCATTCTCTTATCTCATTAATGTGTATTATCATAATCATAATTATATTTATTTTATTGCCAAAACCATGATAATATCTCAATGAGCTTTTTAAGGTTCCTCTTGGACTTATCTAGGCACTTCTCCATAGCTTTGCCTCAAACTTTCCTTCAATTATCATTTTCTTCATCATCTTCATCTAGCCATTTGGCATTGTTTCCAAAAGTTCAAGTCTTACCATTTGAACCACCTTTTGACCGCAAGATTAAAACATTTAGCTTTCAATTGTTGACTATTGAAAGCATCTTAACAAATCCAACTTTATTGATCACTTCTTTTTATTTACCTTTTCAATTGATGGTCCAATCATTTTTGACCTTTTCATGCTCATTTATATGTATCAATTCATTGACATTATCATTTATTCAAAACCCGTTTTAGTTAGTTAGTTGATTAAATGGGCCTAGAAAAGGTAAACTCAACTGTCAACATTTAAATTGGCAACTCAAATGGCTTATACTTTTTTTCCTGGTTATTTATGACAACTGATCAAGTTTTACAATTCATTATAATTTTGGTAAATTTGAATATTTAACTTTTCTTTCAGCTCTCAGGTAGCCAACATTTTAATTATAAATGTTTATTAAATTACCTTCAATCTAAATCATCAATCAAACTTGGTTCTGCTCTTTCAGTTGCAGAAGCCAAAAGATGAAAAATGGCAGAAAATTTGCTGCTTTTTTACCTGTTTATAAAGTATTAAGAGTTTATTATCAAAATTAAAACCTTAATTTGCATATCATTTATTTACCAACAACAACAAAAGCAACATTAAACTTCCGTTTTCTTCAAGTTATCCATAAAAATTGTAATCATTTATTTAATCATCGTTTCCCTTTTTAATTCTGCCTTTTGAGTTCAAAGTAAAATCTAAATGATTTTATTCAAGACTTGCTATTTGTACCAAATGTTTACCAATTTTTTTTCTGGTAATTACACAGTCTTTCAATGCAATTTTACCTTTGATCTCAAACGGATATGCATAAAATGATTTTACTTTCACAGTTGAACAACAATTTGTAACACACATTTTAATGCTTGGCTTTTGTTTTCTTGTTTCAACCATTTAACAGAAACAGTATTCATGGTTCCGCCATTTGTGCCTTTACCATAAGTGCAGTTGAGAATGCATTTCAAGGGCCTTTCAAACACCAAGACACACCAGGATCAATGTACAAACCTGAACATAACAAAGATGTTGCCTCACAATTTTCATGTAATTCAAATTCTGGTAAAACGGATCAGATTCGTAACCAAGCTGGATATCAGTTGATGGATCGTTCCGTTGGAACATCAGAGGGTCGACCATTGTTGATTGAAAAGGCTCGATTAACGCGCATCGTTGTGGACTCTATATCAACCCTGCATTACTCTCAAGTTACAGTTATGTTTGTATTGACAAACGGATCTCGTTTACGTCGCTATGTTGTCTGGCCTGGATCATTGAAAGCTTGTTTCATTTCTGAATGGAATTTAGATTTACAGACAAATGATTCGGTTCTTTCCATAGCAATGGTTCAATCGGCACATTCAATTTATTTAGGAACAGTTAAATCACTGAAAAAATTGTCGATGTCCAATTGTGATGATCATTTAACAAGAGCTTCTTGCTTGACTTCAGGAGACCCTTATTGTGCTTGGAACAAGATTGAAAATATTTGTACTCGCTTTAACCTTTCCTCATCTCCTGATATTTGGGATCAAAATGAAGATGTAATTTGTACTGAAAGAACGAAGATTGTCGATTGGTCACCTTGGTCTGATTGGAGATTTTGTTCTCGAATAGTAAACGCAAATGAAACCTCACAATGTCAGTGTCGATCTCGATCTTGTCTAACTTTAGCTTGCACTGAACCTGATGAGGTTGAGGTAGCCAATTGTACCGTCAATGGAGGATGGACAGCCTGGTCTCCTTGGACTCAATGTACCACCTCTTGTGGATCAGATGGAACCAAAACACGATCCAGAAGTTGTACCAATCCAAGCCCTCAATATGGTGGGTTACCCTGTGTTGGAGCTTCCTTCGAGAAAATAAAGTGTCTTGACAATCCTCCCTGTACAACCACCACCACTTCAACAACAACACCAGTGTCTACTTATGATGCCGATGGAGAGGACAATGGATGGTCTTCTTTCTCTGATTGGGAAGAGTGTCCAGTTAAATGTGGCGGAGGTGTTCAAGTACGTCGTCGTACTTGCTCAGATATGAATCCTGTTGGTAACCGTTGTCGAGGTTGTGACATGGAATGGAGACTTTGCAACACAGAGCCATGTAAAGAAGTACGTCGAACCTTTGAGACACCTTGGTATCGAGTCAATTTCACAGCTGATGGATCGGGTGCAATCGAGGAAAGACTCAAAGTTACTTGTAAAGCGTTCAATTTGGCCGAGGAAACAGATCTTGCCTTGACTCCTAGGCGTGAAGAGCGAACCAGTCCTCTGAGTTGGTCTGAATGTTCAGTTAAATGTGGCAAAGGAGTTCAATTCATGTACACTGGATCAATCTATTTGAAGCGAGCTTGTGATACCAAAGTTGATTGTATTGGCTGGTCATCTTGGTCTAAATGGTCAAATTGTATTAATGGAGAAAGAGTTAGATTTAGATCGTGTAAAAAGGAGAAATGTGAAGGTTCAGAAGAGGAAAGGATTCCTTGTTCATTCAGTTCAGGTGGACCTGTTTTGAATAAGGGATTAAATTCAGTTGGAGATGATTATTCTTCCGAGCCAATTGATAATGATTTGTCATCTAATCAAGGAAAAGGAATGATTGAACCAGGAACAATTGGAGATGAAGAACCAGCTTATCGTCTATCAGGATTTCCCTCTGTTTCAGATTCAACTTCATCTTTAATTGAAGATCCAAATGGCTTTGTTAATAATGTTAATAGCCGTGGTTGGTCAACTGGAAATTTAATTTTATTTGCCTGTTGTGCCTTCATTGTGGGCATTTTATTTGGTACACTTATAACTTATTCAATTATGAGGAGAACACTTAAGGATTCAGATAATTCCAAATTAAGTCTTAAACTGTTTACATCGCAAAATACAAATGATAAAACATGTAATCCGTATGTAACGGCAGATCACTTCAGGATCTCTAATCTTAATCCATCTTCATCTGCCTCAACTTGCCTGTTAAATGGTGTTGGTCGTCCCTCTTCATTAACATCAGCATCTTCACCAATGCTTAACTATAGTCCAACAAGGGAAGCAACTGTGAAAAGAGCTTCAACAATTAGAGCTAAATTAAATTCAGATCAAAACTTTTAAAACCTCCCAGAGCAACTACAAAAACAATCAATCGAGCTGCATCATTGTCATTTATAAATAACCATTAATACATCACCATCATTGCCATCATCATCACATTTTTCACATTATCCCAAAAAAACTCATTGATCATCATGAACCAAGCTTTGTACATATCAAGAGTCGATTTTTTATTCCTAAAATCAATTATTATTACATTTAATATTATCATAGAATGTCAAAAATTTAAACTATCATGAAAAAAAAGAAACATCTTCGGTTCATTTTCAATGGTTCCATGGCCATTGAACAAGTATCAATTGAATCATCATTTGTAGACTAAATTTTATCACCAATACAGTAAAGTACTCGTTTAAGGCAACTTTTTACTTTTCATTCAGGGCAATCTTCACTTTCGCCCTCTAATTTACATATTTGTTGAATACTAGCTGAAACGCCCAAGTCACTCGATGGCTACTGAGAAAAAAATTGCCTCAATTGAGTACTTTACTGGACTGTACTGCCAATTTTTGCCTGTAATTTTGACACTCTTTACATGTATACACAACGATACTCGATGTTATCATTTCAATAAATAAACTGAACCAGATGTAATATTTGAGAAAATTGAAATGTGTAAATCATTTACCAAAATTATAAATCTCTTTGTTGATACAAAAAGCAAATGCATGCTAATTAGCTAATGAAAAAGACATGCAAGAAACAAAGTAAATTCAGATAACTGTGAGCTATACTGTGAGTTGAAGCTGGAAAAGTCATTGTACTTGTCACTTGATCAATCAACTTTCATAACATTAAAATGAAAACAAGGAAGAATCATGAATATGCTTTTATCTCAAGGTTAATTGACACTGTAATAATATGAATATTAAGCTCATTTTATTTTATCCACTAATCAACATAGTAATCACAGTCACAATAATAATCCAATTAGATTAATGGTGTTTTTTATTGTGAACTACAACTTATAACCCATCAGCAATTTTACCTTAAAATACAAAAGATGAGGATAAATCTTGTTAATATTATTAGGTTATTTTTATGCAAATCATTTGATGAAAGTGTCATTTATCAATATGTAATAATTTGTGTCATTTATTAATAATTATTACAATGTCAAATAGTTGTTTACTCATTCGATAATGGTAAAAGCTGCTAAAAATATATCACTGGTTCATTAAGTTGGACTCAATTTTAATAAATAATGTGTTGCTGTAAATGTAGCTTTGACCCTTTTTTTGGCTGGTAGTGAGTCCATCAAGATTAAATTGTTATTGTTTCAATTTTACAAATGAAAACTAATGCATGGTAACATTTTATCAATACCAACTCGTCAATCAACAACAACAACAGTCAAGGTAGTTGAATAATTTTCAAGTTGATGTTGATGATAAATAAACCTTATTCCTTAGTAGCAACTCTGGTAATCTTTGTTTTCATCAGCCATAAACAGAGTGAGGTAATAATCCAAGCAAGATGCATAACCAAGCAATTGATAAGTTCATTTATCCAAACAAATGAGAAGGTTTCATCAGCTGTTGCGCCAGTAACTCTGCCAAAATGTTTATTGGTTATTGGATCTGGTTAAATATGAGTTTCCCATGGATGGCTTGTAATTGCTGGGCATCGGGAATGAGGTGAATGATTGAACCAGCTAAGGTTAAGATGACTGGAAAACAAATATCAGCAGATTGGAAACAAATTTTGATTACAGGTAAACACCAGCCAGCACAAAAATGACAAACAGAGATGTATATGGAGTGTGAGTGAGAGTAAACAGCCAAAAGAGTTTAAACGACAAACACAGAGAATAAACAATGTAACCAATTGTAGAGATGACACTTATGCAAGTATAACAAAAGAATTTTGGTTGAGTATGAAAAAATTGTGTATAAATATACATACAAGAGTCTGGTGTATGTATTATTAAAAGGTAAGGTACTTGAAATAGCAAAAGAAAAGATGATAATCCTGGATTTTAAATCCAACCATTTTCCTTAATCATGTGAGCCAGCTCGATGATGTATTTACCTTCCTTGTATTTTTGACTTGACTCAAAGGCATGTTCATATTTCCAGCCCAGCGTTGTCTTACAGCATTCACAGTAAATATCAGCGACTGCATGTAAACCAGTTAATAAAACTCTCTCCTCAGATCGTCCACAGCCAATGTTAACAACCGAATTGAATAGGTAAGCTCTTCCCTGACTTCCTTGGAAAGATTTGGAGATCAGCTCGTCGTGATTTGCTAAATGGGCTCGACAATGGATACAGCAATAAGTTCGCTGACAATTTGGTAAGTAAGCTTGAAATGTTTTCACCATTTCGTTAAAATGTCTATAGAGAGTGAAAGGTAAGAGGGATTATAAAATTATACAAGATACTGGATGTTAAAAGATGCAATGATTGAATTGTAAAGAGAAAATAGTAAACAACAAAAGAACTCATCACAATAAAAATCACTGATAAGAGGTTGAGATGAGGGTTGAAGAGGGAGCTTCAGGTGGAGAAACCAAAACAAAACAAAGAAAAACAGATTTTCATTTTTTTTCCTTCCCTTTCCAACCACTAGTGACATCACACTCCGTCGGACAAAACTAACTTATTAAGATGATTCTGTTTTCCAGTGAACGATTATTATAGATGAACTGGTTACATGGTTGAAGAAAGAATGAAAGAAAACTGGTTACTCAAACTCGGTTACTTTTCATGGCAACAAACCAACTATAAAATGGGTTCTTTCAGATGAAAACTGAATCAAAAGGAAAAGAGAGAAAAGGTCAAGTTTTCTCCTCAACTGGTAGATGGCATTGAACAGTCTAAGGTTCACAAATTTGCCTCAATTCGGGTGAAAATATTGTCCGTGGAACACACAATCGATGAAAAGTAACTGCGGTAAAATGTACCTTTAAAGAAAAGGAAAAAGTCGATTAACCAAAATTTCTCATAAAAAATAGAGACTTGATGTTTGCTCACTTGTTTGGTTAGCAAAACCAGTGTTATTGTTTACTTCCCCCTCAGTTACAAGTAACCAGTTACTTCATAGTTACGAATGTTTTCCGCCAAATTTGAAAATGAATCCATCGATTTATTTGAAATTTTACTTTATTTTCAATTCATCTTTTCAATGTAACCAACAAGTAACTGGTTACAGTAGCCATATTTGATTATTTTGCTCGTCCATTTAACCAAATAACAGGTAGAAGCCACGAAGTATCTAGTAAAGAGTTGAACAGATGATGAGGGAAACCGGTTTAACGGACAAAAAGCCAACCTTGGGATGAAGCAATGATATTCATATGATTCTTCCTTGTTTGTGTTTTCATGTTATGAAGTTGATTGATCAAGTGACAAGTACAATGACTTTTCCAGCTTCAACCTACAGTATAGTTCACAGTTAGATGAAGTTACTTTGTTTTTGCATGTCCCTTTCATTACCTAATCAATAAGTAACAGCTTTTTTCAATCAACCTAAAGACGATTTATTTTTGTAAATATAAATTCTGAGTTTAAATTTTCTCTTCAATCTGGTTCAGTTCATCTATTAAAGGAACCCAAATCTCAGGGATTAAATGATATTGATCTTGATTATGGATGAGGCCAAGTAGCACAAGTAATCATGAACTTGAACAATCAACCATTATAAATTGAACATTATAAGTGTGACTTTATTTGTACAATTTTGTTTGTTTTCTTGGATATTAGATGTTCAATTTCAAGATTCTCATCAAAATTTATTTGGTTACAATTTTTACCATAAATCTGAGGAAAGCTTGAAAGGCAAAGATAAAACTTGACTAACCAACATTGTTGAACAAAAATAGATCATCTATTCGAGAAGTAATAATTACTTTAGCCATCTTTTTCTGTGATTATTTTTATCTTGCTGCTTTCATTAAACTCCTCCATTGTGCTAATATCTAAGCTCGACTCTTCTGGCTATGAGACTCTTTACTGGAACCACTTTAAACAGTTTGGTACAATTGATAACAAATATTGGTACATGTTATCGAAGATGCTCTGTATAGATTGTTCAGTAAAGGAGAATCATGGAAATCACAAGGCTAATAATGAACAATGTCCCAGTCAAATGATTTGTTTTTGATTCATTGGGTTCATCTTCACACAAAAGCCAAGTGACTCGAAATTAAACCATTGTTATTATCAGGTTGGAGTAAAGAGAGGTGTTAAATTGTTTCTATTAATACAATATTGAACAGTATTATTAATTTATTGTTTGTATTAAAATTTACTTTGTCTCGAAACATTTCATTGAAAACGAAGAGTCAATCAACTTAAGGTAATCTTTTGATAGCGCCTCACTATTATTGATTTCCCTATTGAATATCATTAATCTTCGAGCAATTAATCTCAATTCTGATTGTCTCAAACCATTTTGTTGGTAATTTTTTGTTAGCAAAAGTGAAAGTAATTAGCTATTTTGATGGCTCGAAAATGTATGCACAATTCGATATGTACATTTAGGGCTAAATAAAGAAAATTTTCAGTTTTATTTTCATAATTGCATGTTTAGTCGTTCACTTTTGTCAGTAATGATGAAAATTGTAAACAGTCATTTGAAATCTCTGAGAATTAAAGATCATTCAGTATTGGTGAGGCCGAGGGACTAATGATTGTTGCAGGAAATACTAGGTGTTCAAACGGGTAGGTCAAAAAGTAAACGGCTATATCTTTAGAACAGATTTGTTTATTGATCTGAAAATTTGTATATGAATAGATTTTCATCAGGAATTAATGATACGTGTGCTCGAAATACCCTCACCTTTTTACAATTAACGCTATCTGACGATTTTCAAAAATACAGCTATAAATTTTTGACAAGTTTCCATTGAAATGTTATAATCCCATTATAAACTGCTTTTTCGAGTCGGGTGAGCGCTTTTGTTTCGCTTCTAAATACCATGTCTTTTAGACATTCTCAAATTCCTGGTGCAGCTTATTAATATAAAATTGAAATGACCGCGATCGTGCACCTATTTCTCGAGATATAAAGCCCCAAAGTTTAACCTACCCGTTTGAACACCTCGTATAAAGCAATGAAAATCAAGATAATATTGCAGATTACAGATGACAGTAATGAATTATCAAGAATTTATTCTTATGTCCAAAAAGTTCAATAAAGCTGCAGCCATACAGAGAATTGTTCAACATCTCTTTAGATTAAAAAATATCAAAGTAAAATCTCTTCTAAATAACAGCCGACAGTCAGCCGACTTGATGGGAAATAACCTTTTGCTCTTAAGAAATCAAAGTCCAAAAACTCAAATTGTATTTTCAATAAACTGTCACATAAAGTGGTACACATATTGGTATCAATTGTCGATGAAAAAATATGGCAAAACCAAAAGTTGACCAGAAACTTGACTAAATCCATGAAAATCGCAAGATTCCAAGTATTACATATGCAAAGGCAAAAGGAAGCATTTGATACTTTAACTGTAGTTATAAGAAAAGTCCAATATGTTCAAAAAGACGGTCATATTTGTCAATATCAAATCAATAATCAAATCAATAAAAACATTGTTTAGTTTTCGTAAAATGTAAACATTTGCACAAAATTAGGCCTCAGTTTCCAATAAACTCACCAGAGGACGCCAAACTCGTAACTTAAAGTATAACTTCATTTTTCAATTTAATTCAATTCAATTTAAGCTCCAATAAATCTTGTTATTCAAACATAAATGTTGTTGTCATATTATTTCATTTTTATTGTAAACGGTTGTGGAAGCCATAACCGGCAGTGACCTGCGAATGCAGCGGCGGTTTACTCTGAACGGGTTCACTCTGTAATATCGAGTGAATCCGTTCGGGATTAGCGGCCTCCTTATTCCTGTAACGAGGTGAAATGAAATAAAATAACAAATGTATAAAGTTGATTGAAATGATTGAGTGTTGACCTGAGCATTTGACTGTAGTTTACCTTACATTTGGTTGATTCTCGAGTTTTCTTAACTCGAGCTTTTCTACCAGTCAATAATTAATGAGTCAAATTGGTAGCAAATGCATAAATTGATCAATTACCAAATCAGTTATTCAACTGTCAGATGCTTTCGTTTATGTTAAACAAGAATGTCTTGACAAATTGAAAGGTAAAACGTTGGCACTCAGTAAACAAAGTATCAAATCAGCCTTCTGAATCTAATATTAGTCTCTCAATGTTTCCTGTTGAAAGGTAAAAAACTAAGTAACTATGTTGATGTGATTTAAGTGTAACGGAAGGATAAATTATTGATTGTCATTAACTTTTCAACAAAATCAATCAAAATACCAAACTTAATCAAGTAAAACCCAAGTTACCTATTACCCTTAAACCAAGTATTAATAGACTTAAATTAAGTAGCATTTAACCTAAAAATGAACACATTTCAATGAAAGTCTCACTCCCAATCAACTATCAATATTTAGCGCAAAAAAGCTTATAACCAAATTTTTCTTTTCCAAATGGTTAACAATAAAAAAAATTAACAATTAAAATGAGAAATCTTTTTCAATGAAAACTTATTGAAATGATCTTCAGATGAAATGATGAAGAGACAGGGAAGGGAGTAAAAGTGACTCCAAACAACAATCAACTAACAAGTATTTTTGCATTCCCATCACTTTGATCAGCAACATGATCATGCTCAGACTTTTTTGTGCTGAATTTTTGTTGAAATGAACAAAAGTTGCCCGGTAACACCCTATAAACTCATGTTAAGGTCAGTTGAACAGTGAAACAGTCTCATCATCGTATTCATTTTAGACTTAAAACAGCAGCAAAATATTGTTTCAATAATAAATTTTCAATCAAAATAACTTTCAACTTTAAAGCAAAAATTGGAAAAGAAGAGTAAAGGAGAAGAAGAGAAAAAAAGTTGAACAGAAAAAGACTGAAAAAGCAAGAATATTCAGAATATATATTCAACAAAATTCATTCCAACATCAAGTTTATCAATTCCAATTGACTCTGATTATTCTGTTCATCTTCAGTGATTTAATCAAAAACTCACCAAACACAAGTCAAAATTCATCCTTCATCTGTGGTCATTTTGTATTCCTTTATTTGTGATCAATTGATTGAAACAAGTTCAACTGTAAATCACGTTTTCCACCATTTCACCTGGAATTATCACAATAAAGACTGATTAACTTTGAACCTTTCTTTTTTTGTAATCATTTTCATCATTTGTTCACCTTTAACCATCAAAGTGACCATCGTTGGTTGAGTAAAACTTGAACACTTTTCAACTCATCATTTTCATCATTTATCCATCTTCACCTTCCTCTTCATCAATCATGTTACTTTGGATTCGATTAGCTCTATTCCTAGTTTTAACCTGTTCAATATGTTCTTATGGTAAAGTACTTATCAAGCGAACTCATGAAGACCAATCGGTAAGCATTTAACCCAACTTCAAGACCATTTACGATTGAAGACCAAACTGAATTCACTTGTTTGATCGAGAATCAGCATTTTGTAAAACTTCAATTATCTTGAAAAGAAGACAAATTTTCAACTCTTTATGTTTCTTGATCGATAGTTGACCTATTCATTTGGTCATATCAAATTTATCCAAATGTTTGTAAAGTAATTAGGAATGAAATTAAATACGAAAATGCTGAAAATAATGGAATGAGGAAAAAAGAAGAAAAAATGAGAAAAGAAAAGGAATTAAGGGAAAAAGAATAAAATTTTCATTATTATCGTCATTGTGATTATAACAAAGGATTCCAAGCAAATGCGCTAAAATGCCATCAATTTGGTTGAAAATAATATTTATTTCAAATCAATAATTGAAGTTACATTTGATTGTTGTTAACAAAAGGGAAATGTTGAGCAAAAATGTCGACTCTTTAATGTTTAATGGAATGACTTGGTTACAGTTTATTAATATCACAATAATTGTCATTATTCAATCTTCATTTTCATCATTTTCATCATTTTTACTTTTTTTCCGAATCTTCATCTCTGTTCATTTGAAGAAAGCTTTTCCAATGGATCGAGAAAGCAAACAAATTGATAAAAAGTTGCTATTTATAATGTTGATCAATAAGATGTAAAAAGTAGTCTAAAGTCAATTAAGATGGCAAAACAAGCATCAATTGAATTAACAGGGAGAAACGCCTGAAAATGAATCATCAGATTCTTGATCAAACTTGAATATAAAGAATTAATCTGAATGAAATTGAACTCTTAAGCCAACTAATTTTCTGCATTTTTCTTCTTCTTTTAATCAAAATCTTTCCAGGAGTTACCTGAATGTTGGAATGATAATTCTGCATGTTCTTATGTTGAACTGAATAGCATGGGAATCAGTGTACAGAATATTTGCCGTTGTAAGAATTTCAATTCATGTCCAGATCAATTTGACCGTTATGATGGCCGAACAATTGTCCACGGGATTGGACAATATAAGGTAACAACAAAAATCCAAAAATCCTGAAATCTAAACATTCTCAAAATAGAAACAAATAAATCCTTTTAATTGGAGTTTCTTTGCTAATTTTGTCATTAAATGTTATAAAAGAATCGAAACTTTGTTTCTAATAATAATCACAAAGATTATTTAGTTAATTAGACGACAATTAAAGATGAAAATCGTCAACATTGAAGTTAAACCAGAAAAAACAGGGAAATAATTAGAATCTTTATTCAAAGAAAACTCGACTCGAGATTTTCGTTCAACTCAAAGTCACTCATCAATTCATTATTATTTATATAATTAAAGTTGCTGTTAATAGAGCAAATGATTGACTGATTTTAGATTTGAAAATGATTATGAGATTAAGAAAGTTGGTTGAATGAACAAACTGAATAATCTGAGAATTTTCTCAGGTAAACTTTCTTTTCTTCTTTTTCTTGCCATCAAATGAGTCAAATTAATTGACTGTAAACTGACAATCATAATTTACTCTTCCATTGACCTGATTGAGCTTTTCACTTTCATCATGAAGCCGGAAGTTGATTATATGATAATAAAGTGAACTTTGAAACAAATTTTCCTCTTTACTCTTGTGGCAAAATTTCATATTCAACTTTCATTCTCATCAAGTAGATAATCAGATTTTGGAGTTTACCTTTATTTAGAAGTGTTTAACAACGAAATAAATCGTTTGATATTAAAATAATTTCCAATCAATTAAACATTAATATCGTCATTAACACGATTGCCTTTTAATGGAAATTATTTTTCACTCAAAAGTGCTTTTCAAAAGTTAAATTGAAAACTTTTCAACTTTACTATCAATCCAAAGGGAGTTCACTTTGAGTTCATATTTTTATATTAAAATAACTATAAATAATGTCTTAATATGAGCGTCTATTCATGGAGTAATAATGATCAATAACATTGAATGCTTTTTCACTTTAGTTAAAATTTATTTTCATTTTTTGAGAAAATTTTTCTCAATTAAAATAGTCAAATTTCAATGTACAACATTTTGCATTAAAATTCACTATTTATCTTAATTCCCTTCAATTCAGATATTAATTTGAAACAGATTTTTAATGTAAAAATAAATGCTTGTCAGGATTAAACTTCAGTCATTGGCATTGGCTTTAGTTAAAGCTCAAGTTTATAAGCTTAAAAAATTAAATTCTCAGTTGAAGTTGACATGAGTAAAGGGAAATGTTTATTAGCATCAAATCAACTATTTTCACCAAATTCATCATCAAGTTCGCCCTCAATTTTCATCAAACTCAACCTTTTTTCAAGTTTATCTTTTGATTTTGATGCGTTAAAAGTATTCTGATCTCATTTAATGAATACATTTGCAAAATGTCTTTTAACTTCATTTCATTTTCAAAACTTCAATAATGTCATTTGACTCAATTTTTGAAACTATTCATTCTGTTTCAGTGATAAGTTTCGAGTTTTAATTTTCTTCTTTGAAAAATATTCTGATGAAAATTTTTCAGGAGCAATTCACTTTGGATTATCCAATTTACATGAAATTCAGCCAAGTTAATGAATATCATCTTATTAGGGATTGAGTCAAAATCTAGTTACATGTTTGTTTGGTAGATTTGATGGAAACTTTGAAGCCTCGAGAAAACTGAATAATCAACTTTTCTTGGTTAATCTAGATTCATTCTGAAATGTTGATTATCATGTAATGAGTTAACAGGGTATCAAGACATCAAATCAACTGTGATGAACCAAAATAGAATCAAATCAAGTTGTTGTCAGAACTTGAATCATTAATAGCACAGGAAGCGATTGAGCTTTGATTGAAACATGAGGTTAAGCTTATGAAGAACAAATCAAATCAAAAAGATGAAAATATTTGGACAAAGATTTGTAACAAGTTTATCAATTTCTGTTAACAATAATCCAAAATAAATTGACGATATGAGCTCAACATGATTTGATCGGATCAATCAGGGAAGGCAATTTTATTCAAACTACGATTGAAACAATTTAAACATTTTATTGTCAACATTTTCCTTGGACTTTTATTTAATCTCATTTCCCATCTTTTCTCATTACAGTACTGTGAAGAGGCACCTCGATTGAGGCCTTGTTCCAGCCATGATATAGCTCTCGTTATTACCTCTGAATCAAATCTTGAAACAGAAACAACTGATTACAAGTTACAGTGTTTGTGTCCAAAAAATAATATTTTTGTACTCAATTCGACTCACTTGCGAGATGTTGATGGACTTACTATTGACGCATTTTTATTTAATTGTAAATCGGTAAGTTAACACTCGATCCCCAAACTCACCTTCATCAACCTCACCTTCATCAAACTCTTCATCAAAATTCTGAATGAACACAAGAAAGATAAATATTAGCTGAAGATGTTAGTTTCAACAAGATCAGTGCAAATGCTTTCTTTTATTAATATCCAAGTGAATAAGTTTTCTTTGTTCGAGCAAACTTTTTTACAAACACTTTTTTCAATAAACATGATAGTTTGAACTTTCCAGATTATCCATTCATAAAGTATTTTAATGGATAAGAATAGAAGAGCAAAAAGTGTATTTTTACCATCATTTTAGCTTGTTCCACTTCTAATCATTCTAATCGTTTCCATGATCAGCTGGATTGCTGGCAATTGAATGAATTATTTTTATCCAAATGGAAGAAATGAGTTGTGCAAAAACGATTCCAAATTTGATTTGATTCCGTTAGTGTCAATTAGCATTCAAGTGTGCACAACAAGATTGTTTATTCATGTTAATCTAAATGTTTACATTCATTGACATTCAAATTTGAATACAAGTTTAACTTTCACTTGATTAAGTCAAACATTTTTTTCTCTCTTCTTTCCATTTCCATTGAAATTCAGCCTGAAATTTGTGGATTTCGACAGCCTTGCATGACAATAACCCAAACACCGTATACATACTTTGAAAAAAAAGTTTGCAACTGTCCAATGGATTCCTTTTGTCCAACCGATTTACGATATGCTTACCAATCAACCATCAGCCAGTTTAATCGAGGATCAGCGTTTTATATGCACTGTATTTAACACTCTGGACATTTTAACCTCTTCAAATGAAACAGTGGATTCGGCGGTTGCAAGTGACCAGAAAACGCCATCAGATTGAAACCTTTTTTTCTCTCTCTTCTCTAGTCTTTGGATCAAAAGTTAACAGTAACAAAAACAAGATCATCTTTCATCTCATCAACTTGTTCATCTTTTTATTTCCCTTGTAATCATCCTTTTCATTCCAATTGCCATCAAACAACATAAAATTTACAATCAGTTGCTTTCACTTTGATCGTTGCAAACCATCAAACAAGAGCCAGTGAAATCCACCAAAATTGTATTCCAAATCCCTTCAGAAGAAAAAAAACTTTTCATTTTCATCATTTTTTCCTTTGACCATGAAAAATTGTGTTTTACAGTAAAAAAGAAGCAAATCTAAAATTGATAAACTTGTAAAGAAAATTCTGCATTCATTTTAAACGATTAACATTATTAATTTATCCCTTTCAAGTTTCCTCCACTTTACCCTTTTCCATTACCATTATTATTAGACTGGTAAGATTAATTTGACACCAAATTTGAAATCAGAACTGAATCCAGCAACTAAACTGTTCACTTCAATGGCTCGTTTTGTGTTTCTTTTTGTAAATATTAAAATAATTCATTATTTATTACTTTCTCACCCTCACAATTATGTAATAGATAACTTAATAGTGTATTCATCACATTATTTATATATAAATATATATATATGACAAAAAATACTCCAAACTCTGGCTAATAATCATTAACCTTTTCTGGTTCAACTTTGGGTTATCGCGTTAAAACAACATTCAAATATGGAAATGTGTAAATCATTTTTGCTCCATTTAAATCTAAATTGTCTTTTCAGGTTTCACCTTAACATCTGACGATTAATGGTTATTGGTTTAACCATTAATCATTTTACTAGATCAATGGTGTTAGATTTGCATAATTAGTCTTTAATATGGCAATTACAATTGTTTAGTTTAATGGATTGCCTAATTTGTTTTGGGTTAAAGTTTCTGGTCAAATTGCTTGACTCATTATTATTAGGTTAAGGTTCATTTGGAGTAAAAGTTGCTGATAAAATAAATGTTCAAGTGCACTTTCATTTTTGGGTTCAAGGTAGATGCAGGTAAATTTAACATCAATTGTCATAATAATTTAATAGTTGAATGGCTATTTAATGGCTTTTGCCTTTTGCCTTGTTTTTAATCTGTTAATAGGAACAATAAAGCTTGTAACTTGGTCAGATTGATAAAGGTCACTTCGAAATGAGATGACATTTAACCAAGATTTAGGTTCAACGAGGAAAAATAAATCAACTCTTGAATGAAGAGCAAAACACTATTAATATTTGTAGCTTAATTTTTGTGACAATTAAAACAATTTTGTTCCTTTAAATCGCTTTTAAAACAATTGTTTCATTCAACTGAATGTTAGTTTTAAATGCCAATCCAATCAATTAACTTTTGATTCTATTAAATTGGTCAAAATGCACAACAGTATGCTTGAAAATCTGGTAATAACAATGTAATTACATTGTGTTAAGGTTGAAGTATGTTAATAATAGGTTTCCCTGAAAGGAATCCCAGTGCGTGGATACTATTCAGGTTTACTAACTAAGGCTATTCAGATAAAAGTTTAACCAACGAAAAAAGGAGTTTCGTTAGGATAAAACTCTGGGTTAAAACCAGAAATTTTGGGTTCTGTGTTAAGTTTGAAAAGAGTATTTAAAAGGTTGATTAGCTGAATGTGTCACAGTGAATATCGGTTAATGCTTTAAATAAGCAATTATAATGAGATTATTCGAGAGATGGTTCAAGCTTTTGCTTACTTTTAGCGAATTAAATCTAGATTAAGCTCGAAATTAATACCGAACTTTTAACAAGCCATAAGTATTACAAACTTAGAATAAAATTAAGGTTAGAAAGTAATGTGTATAAAGTTGTCTGCAAAGCTATTTTGAGATCTAAATTTAATGCTCTATTCAGCTCATTTCAAATACCATTTTCAAGTTATCAGTATCGACCTTTACTGTAAAGTTGTATAATAAACGAATGTATCAGCGAAAAGCATCTTTGCATCTTTGTTGTTTAACAGTTTTAACATTAAAGGTAACATGTAAAACCGAAAACACTTGCCTTAAACATTTAAACTGCAATTGAATGTTCGCATTTGGTAAGAGAAATATTTTTAAGGTTAAACATTATTGAATAACTCAATAACAGTTTTGGCAAAATATGTAATGCATTGTAAGGGAAATTCAATGAGCACATGCTAAGTCCATGTTTATCTGATTGACTCGAGGTGCTTTACTTATTTGGCAACATTTGTTCATCTATCGTGCAACTTCAGTTAGAGTTTCACTACTGAAAGAGTTTATGGAAACATTGAAAATACTAAGACGTCTAGTCTAGTCTAAAAAGTCTTCAATAACTTTGCGTGTTCAAGTGTAACTTTTATTCGGTTGATTAATTCACGTTAACTGAATCAACAGTTGATTGTTTTAAGAGGAAATCAAGAAGAGAAGATCAAAGCAGTTTCAATTCTGTTTCCAAGCTACCCAAAGTAATTTCACTCATTGGCAATGTTATGAACGAATAGTTATACAATGTTTGTTACAATACAATGGCATAATTGTTACAGATTTAAGAACAATAGCAACAGTTTGCGCTTTAATAGTCTAACAAAGTCTTTGCATATTCACTTTTGCAGCAAACGAAACGAGAATCCTTTCAATTTTGCTTTTCGCCAAAACATTCAGCTTAGCTTCGATTAAACTTTGATGCAATAAATACCGAGTTAGTTGATCTACTAAAAATAATACTAAATGTGATTAAAGTTGGATAGTTTTAAAACTGTAAAGTCAAGCTATGAATGAAGCCCAATTCTAATAGCAATTGGTTAGCAAGTTAGAAGCGAATTGAAAGATTATGGCCATGAATTGGATTGCTTTTTAAACTGATAGATCTAACTGTAGATCAAACTTCTGTAGATCTTGTGCAAGTTTTTCGTTAAATGCTTCAGGATATGTTATACAAGTGTATTGTAAGCTAAGATTGCAGTTTAAAATGAGTTATTAACAGTTTAATGGCTGTTAAAAGCTTTAATCGAGTTTGAGAAAGGTCATTTGGAAAATTGGATTGAAATTAAAGCCAAAATGATAGATTTTGATCATTTCTTCCAATAGCTAAAGCGATTTAACCAGAATCAAGTCAGATTCTGTACTATTATGCTTTTTCAGTTCAATATTAATTCTTAAAAGGGTTTATTAAAGCATTTGTAACTATTTTGTCCATTCATTCAACTAATGGATTTGCATTTATTCATGGTTAAAATAAGATTGACCAACAATAGGATGCAATTGTTATTTGTTTGACCAGAAGTTTTCACCAGGAAGATGACAATTCCCAATTTTAACGTGAACTGTCAACGTGACTATTGGCTGATCACATTTACAATTACAATTGTCCAACAACGAATTACAATGAGAAGTGGTTTACCAGTTTTGTTGGTCACTTTTTTACTCAAAAATCAAAATCATTTTTATTGCTCTTTCATCCTCTTCACCATCATCAAGTTTCCATTTATAATTGGTGCAATTAATTTGCAATTTGAACAGCAACATCAACCTCTGTTCAAGTAAAACAATACAAACTGAAACGGTAAAGCAAAACAAACAAAATGAATTGCATTCTCAACGTTTTCAACACAATTTTACTCTTAATTTTAACCCCAACACTAACCGAAACAACAGTTAAACCAACAATTAATTGCAACCATTTAACACTGAACAATATTTTTACCTCATCAATGAAACAATCAACTCATAATGGGATCTGGAGTGAACATATTGACTTTGATTCCAATTTTATTTCCAACTTTTGGAGTGATCAAAGAAAATCGGATTTACCAAAACTGCAATCAACTTATTCTTATAGCAATTGGGAAACCAGATCAACAGGTAAATGTCCAATTGATTCAATCGACAACTCATCAGACTGTTCTTATGCTAATTGCACTCGATCATCAACTGTTTATCCTTTTCATCATTTCACCAAAATGAATGCAAATGCAAAACTGGACAGTTCTATGGACTATTCAGTTGTTTCATCCCTAATTGGGCAGTTAATAGTGTTGCCATTGATTGATTTGGACTACAAAACGTCGCTCATTTACAATGCAAGTGAATCGTCAATCATTCATTCGTTACTAGCTAAAGTTGAATTCAAACAGTTTTTACAAACTTTCTTGAAACTTGAAAAAATTAATGAAAAGGTTGACAATCAAACCCAACAGATAATCAACTTGATCAATGAAGCCTTCAAAATTGGACAATTTAAAGGTAAGCCTCAAAATAAAAGCATTTTAGCTTGATTACCCTTGTTTAGAATCTTAGCGTTAACGTTTCGTTAACCCGCGAATTTGTTTTGACAATGAAAACCAAAGAAGAGCTTCAAATTGCCGGTTTCTGTTTCTTTCGAGCTATTTGATCAGGATTTTTGTCTAGCAAAGTCCAAAAATAATTTTGCTAATTACATTACATTTTCTGGAATCACAATAAACTCTAATCACTACTTTTAAACATAATCTGTCTGCAATTAAGTGGCTCTTAATTCGATTATTGACCTCTTTTTTCATTAATTTGTACTTTACAGCTCTTTTACTCTCAGCAAACACTAAATGGTCAACACATCACACTTGGAGCTCAATTGTTACAACTAAAATTAGCCTTCATCAAGTTAAACTGAGCACGCAAAATCTAATTAGAAACATGTTCACAGTTTTAATTGTAACAAATGAAACCTCAAAATTGATATTTTGCTCCAGTTCAAACTCAAGTAAGTGTTCAAACATTTATTCAACGGTTTTGGTGTAAACAATAGGAAATGATGAGTTTTAATGCTCAGGGCAAAACATAAGTTGAAGTTAACAGATTATTATTGTAAATTTGCAAAACAAAATGTTAATAAACTAAAAATTGTTATTCGTAAGTTATTCCTATTGCAAAACTGCAACTAAAAATAAACCATCAACTCCCAGTGTGTTAACAATAAACCATCAAACTAATAATGTTATCAAACTGTTAATTGTGCAAATTTTAAAATGAAGACCCGACTCGATTTGCTTTCGAAACGTTAAGAGACTCTTTTCTCATCAATTTTATGAATAAGTAAATATAGTAATATTGAAACACTGAAAGTTGGATGGAAAAATGATGATTTAAGAAATTACATGCAATCAACTAATTGCATGATTTAACAATTTTCTCTGAATTTCATTACGAAATGATTAATTTTGAATAATTATTTATCTTTCGCTTTCTCTCTGAATACTTTCAAGCTCACAATCAACCTCTCATTGATTCAATAACATCATATTCATCAACTGCAATCATTTTAATAATGCTGTTAACTTTGGCTTTAATCAAGTTTACATTGAAAAGGTAAATAATATTTTATTGAAACATTTCAATTCGTATTTTTCTCTTTCCTTTGTGTATATTTATTTTCATGATAATACCAACAGCTTTCCTCGAAAAAAGCATGAAAATTCCAATAACTCCAGATATAATCATAAAATGACAATTGAATCGATCAGTTTTATAACTATTCATCTTCTTTCCATCTATTCGCTTCTGTTTCGATAAACACGGACTTGATGCTCGCAAAAAGCAATCTGAAGAAACTGAAGCCAGGTTCTTTAAGACCTGAATCGTGTACTTTCAAATGGACAAATGCATTTTTCATTCAATTAAGCGATCGTTTACATTGAACCTTTCCTATTTGCTTCTTGAACTCTAACCATTCTCTAGCAATTTTGACGATTTATATTAACTTTGAATTTAGTAAAAGGCATTTCTGTACTTCTATTCAACAATTTCTGAAAGGATGAGCTTCAAAAAATGAATGAACCAGATTCTAAGCGATACAGAAGTGCATTTAACTCTGAATTGACTTTCAATGTATTCGTGATTCCTTTTTGTCTCAAGTAAAAGTACGGAAGTCGAAAAAAGTTGTCTCAAGATTTAATAACAAACCAAATTGATCAAATAAATTCCAACTCGTTAAATACTGAACTGATGATAAGAGTTGCTCAAGTTTTTAATAAAAATCGTTCCAACAGGTTTACATTGTTCACATTTCACCTGAAATGTGACTTTTTCATTTAGTTTATCCATTAAATGGAATCATTGAACAGTCATTGAATCGTTTATGAAAAGCATTTTAACCCAAACTCTAACCCAAAAATATTCACTCCAATTGCTCTTCAAATGAATAAAGTTTTCATTTTCCATCTCATTTGATTGCACCTCGCCAGCATTGAATAAAATTCAGTTCTCATGCAAATAATAAACTCTCAATGAATTGAACAACATTTAAATAGATACAAGGATTGAATATCAATTGATCCTTTTTAAACTCGATTAAAGAGCGATATCAATAATTTTTGTTATAACACAATTATAACCTGTGCGGAAGTATTAGTCAAAGATTCGAGTTGATTAAACTGATTCACTTTTTTTCCATTTTCTTCACGAGCATATTGATAATCACAGGCTTTACCTTTCTAATTATCGGAAACAAATTATTCGTTAATTAGTCTAAAAAGGTGCTTCAATAGGATTACATTGTTTCTCAAGAGATGTTCATAATATCATGATAATGGGATGATATTAATAATTTGTCAAGTTACTGTGCATTTCCGATTCAATAATGTTGATAGCTTTGTGTCATTGCCAGTCATTTATATCAATTTCATTTGAAAAAATGATGAAAATAAATATTTAATAATTGCCAATTTATCATCATTATTGAACCTCCCTGTGGTCCAATGATGTTATCAAATGATCTCGAGTAAATTGGAACACAAAAAGACATTATTTATGAAACAAATGAAACTTTATTAAAGTTAACAAGAAACTAATTGGTTAACATTTACAGAATTGATTTACCAAAGAAAAGGTTCAAACATTTAATCAAACGCGATGATATATTCTTGGATGGAACTGGAATCATTTTTATCGATGTTAATCATTCAAACAACTTCATTGGAAATTTCAAGGTAAATTTATTTCTATTCTTACATGTTATCGAATTGTTATCAACATGAGTTACATAATTGCTCAATACAAATGAACAGATTTCCATTGGATTCCATGTTTATGCAAATTCAATTGTGAAATTGATGATTGATTTAAATGCTTCGAATAATGTATTCATGTTAAGGTGAAAGTTTTTCAGAACTTTTCATGTTTCCTCGTTTTCTCTCATTTTTGTTGTTTATTGTATTTTGATAAAAGATCGAGGAAAGATCTGAAACAATTGAAACATCTTTTTCTGTTGACATTGAATTATGGACAAAATCAATGTTTAGTTGATTAAATCAGTAAAGGGAATTGAAAATGTAAAAACTGAGTTTTCAATTTAATCTGCAAAATCGTTATCAAGTTAAGTAAACACAAAAAGTTTTCAATGATTAATGATGAAACGGTAAACAGGGTAAATGGTAAATGTTCAAGATTAGATAATAGCTACTTGTACTAATAATATGCTTTTGATCAATGATAAAAGATTTCAATTTTTCAACTCCCAGACCTGAAACAGATAACAGAATGATGAATAAGATAAATGGAATGAGATGAATTTTTTTTTTCACTTCATGTCTAACAATAGTTGATTCATCATGAAACCCTTGAGATAATCATCTGATGGTAAAGATTAAAGTTTATTATTTTTAATAATAATCCGGAAACGATGAATCATTTCTTTTTTTCACTTCCATGGATAATGAATGTTGTGTGATAAAGTTTTAAAGTTGAGAAAAATTCATTTTCAAAATAGTCAAAATGATGAATTTCGTTAAGAGAGGAATGAACTTGAATTTTGATTAACTTGAGTTTCGATCAAAGTTTTCAGATTTTTTTCTCAAAACTTCATTTTGATGGACTTTGAATGAACTTGAAAAGAGTTTCAAACATCTTTTTGGAGTGAAAATTTGGATTTCGCTTTGGATTCATTTCGTTTCAACAGCGTTTCCAATTCAAATTCCACTTTATTCAGCCAGTTTGAGAATAGAGGAAAATATTGAGAAAACTTAGATTTCTGTGCGAAATTTGAGTCGACAGGATCGAAAGTCGTCGAAAGAAGATCACTTTTCTTTCTGCGTTTGGCTTGATTTCTTGCGACTTTTGACTTCTTTTTGTCCTTGAAAACAAAAGTCTTTCATTTCAAATTTCGGTTACAAAAAACAATTCTGGTTCGTCAAGTCCCAGTTAAATTTCATTCAGAACATAATCATGAGTTTCAAGTTTCCAAAAATATTCGATTCTTTCAGGTTATGAAAAGTTCAATAGCTTTTCTCATCTCCATTTAGCTGTTTTGTAATTTTTATTTGCTTTTGAATTTTTTATCAAGCCTTATTACTTTCTTTATTATTGTCTTTTGAGTAAACTGTGCTTAGTTAACAGTGTTAGTTAACTATTAAGTTTACCAATTTTTAAACAGTTCCAGATTATACAATTTAACCATTTGATTAAACACTGGTTACCTTCAAAATAAAGGTTTATTAGTTTTTACATAACCCAGTGGGTAATAACTGCTATTCATTTCAACTAATATTTTTGGTTAACACTGATAGTCAATCCACTCGGACTTCGCCCTCGTGCATCTTTCATATTGTTGTGGTTGCATATCACCTTGTTATTTAAGTATAAATACATTCATATACATTCATCCCTTGAATAACATTTATTATAACACTTATAACTGCCGATAATTCAATACTATTAATAAATTAATAACAATAAGATTAGAATAATTTTTTACAGAATTTGTTCACTTGGCAGATTCATAATTGTCTCTGAATTAGTCTCTAATATCTGTTGACCTCAAATTAAAGGATATATTGATTTTAGTCTTGAGACTTTTTGGCCTTCCAAGTGTTTATTTTGGTCTCATATTTATGTTTATTTATTGAATATCTTTTGTTGTTTTTTCAGGGAGAAAAGGTGTATCTCAAGAGATTACCAGATAGATTGTTACCTTTAAAGAAGTCAACATGGAAGCTGTTTGGTCAAATGATTGACCTTCGTAATTATAATTTGGTTGATTTTAAGGGTTTATTTGATAATCATCATATTGTCCATCATGATCAAGCCTTTTCTACTCTTTACCCACAAATTGGTTGTTTCACTGTTTGGGAATATTGTGCTCGAGGAAACCTCCAGAATATAATCAAATCAAAATGTATTGACTTTGACTGGTCATTTAAGTTGTCACTTTTATTTGACCTTTCCAATGTAAGTATCAAAAATGTTCATTTAGCCAACCTTTTCTAACACACAATCCCTCTTAACCTGTTGATTATTATTAACAAATGATCCTTAAGACAATTGATTGTTTCCTTTACTTGTTTACTGTCAAAAGGTAAAACATTTTGTCCTTTCATCCAATCCATAGACAGCTCAATCAACCAGAGTTAATCAAATCAAGAGTTGCTTATATTGTTGAATATTTTTCTCAGCTTTATTTTTGTTAACCAAAACATTTCCAACTTTTTCCCGTTTGACCTGAAAATGACAAGTTCAATGAAAAAAAAATTTAAAGGGTTAAAGCTCTTATAAAGATTAGTTAAATTAACTGAAGAAACATGAAATAAATTGAGAAAGATAAATCTT
The DNA here is from genome assembly GCF_000239435.1 of Tetranychus urticae. The sequence goes on along the minus strand of NW_015449930.1, from coordinate 3,478,714 downwards.
GAAATGTTCAGAATAAAAATCAAAATCAAATATTCCTATCCAATAACAGAAAAGCCAATATTGCAAATCATAGAACTCAAGTCTTGATCGAAATTTTAGGTAAATTTGGAATAAAAAATTCAAAAAATTGAATATATTGAAAGTTCTTGAAGAGAGCAAAAGATTATTTCATTTCAATTCATTTACTGCATAGTTCCATCTGCATTTCTTAAGATTATTATTATTTATGAAAAAATTACACTTCATGTTGACTATTCATGAAATTGATCTGAACTCTACATTTACTGGGAAAATACAACTTTGAATATTTGGCTCATCAGTTTCTAATAGTAAAAATTATCAATTCTTGATTCTCTTATAAAACCTTCTTGAATATCAACTAGACATGATATATTTTTAGCTCATCTAACCTTGTATTTGAAAAATTTTAGTGCAAATCAAGTTAATCAGTCTGTTATTAGGTTAAACATTATCATCAAATTTCAATGTTAGTCAACAAATAAAGGTAATATAAACTAAAAGAGAGATTTTTGACAATGCAAAAAGTCGATGCATAATCAATTGTCAATCTTTTTTTGTTGTTGCTCGTAAAATAAGGAAGCAAATTAAGGAAGATGAAAGTGCATTAAGTAACAGATTTACCTTGTTACCTTGTTACCTTATTTTGATTGATTACATTTCACATTCAGATTGAGGTCAAGGTGATTACTGGAAGCGGCAAGTACAACAGTTGGACACATTAAATGTAACAAATAAACAAATTTTCATCCCAATTGATTTACAGGGTCTTAAATATTTACACTCGTCTATTGGTAAACATGGTTGGTTAACCTCGGCTGATTGTGTTGTTGACAGTAACTGGCTGCTCAAGATAACCAATTTTGGACTAATGACTTTATACCAAACCATTTCCAATGAAAATAATGAAAACGTTGATTGTTTTCAGCCAACTTCCTCTCATCTTTTATGGTCTTCACCTGAGGTGATTAAATGTTTTGTAAATAATAATATTAATGTTGATTGGAATAAGAATGAAAATAATAATAATAATACATTTACCTGTAACAAAAATGAAAGTTTAAAAAAGGTTAAACTAAATCCTTGTCGCTGGGGATCAAAAGAGTCTGACGTCTTCAGTTTATCCATCATTATGTCCGAGGTGATTAATCAATCATCACCTTACAATAGTCAAGATTCAAAGACTACAGATTCAATTATCCGCTCAATTGGTTCAGGTATTTATGTTAGGCCAACTGTTGATTCAACTGATGTACCAGATGATATAATTGATCTTATGGAACAATGTTGGTCTGATAATCCTGACCGACGTCCATCCATTGATGATATCCATGAAAAATTTTCAGCACACTCTGAAGGAAAGTAAGTAAAATTATTATGTAAATCTACTAAATAATGATTTGATTTATATAACGATTAAGCTGATTTTTTTTTCAATCATTGATTGTATGTTAGAAATACTTACGTCGAGATTACAAGCTCAATTCAATTCTTTGTCTCATCATTTACATTTGATTTTTTCCTTGCATTGATTTACACTTTTTTTTATAATTTTTTTGGCCTCATTGTTTGTTTCATATTACATTTTTGATTCAACGAGGAAATTCAAGTAAACATAACAACCCACGTTTGATTATGAATACAATTCAATGTGTAATCATTTTATAAATGGAAAGGAATACAAAGGAAAAAGAAGCAAAATTAATTGAATTAATTTCTGAAGCTTTCAATATTAAGCAAACACGATTATTTACTCATCATGTAATCATGACATCGAATAGATTCGCCAATGAGTTAACAGTCAATAGTAACCGAGTGAGTGGTTAAAGTGTAATTGGGCTGTGAATAAATACATCAAGAATTTACATCAGCAGAGCTTGCCTGTGTCATGATCCGATGTTATCCTTGACTTCAGCATTAACTATTGGTGTTTGAAATTGATCCATTCATCTATTGATATACCTCCTTTTAGGACAATTATTGATTCGATGGTCCACAAATTAGAAAAATACACAATCAATTTGGAAGCAATAGTGGCATCGAGAACCCTGAAATTAGAAGAAGAGATGAAAAAGACTGAATCTCTTTTGTATCGGATGCTTCCAGTGTAAGAATAATCATCTTGCAAATAAGTACTCACCTACAGAAATATTCATAACAATGACTCTTTGCTTGATTTTCAATTTTTTTCTGCCTTCTTGAATTATAACAGGCCCGTTGCTGATGCTCTTAAATTGGGTCAAACCATTGAACCGGATAAATTTGAAGAAGTAACAGTTTATTTCAGCGATATTGTTGGTTTTACAACAATTTCAGCCTACTCCAGGCCCATAGAGATTATTTCACTTCTCAATGATTTGTATACCTCTTTTGATCGGATCATTGATTCATACCAAGTTTACAAAGTTGAAACCATTGGAGATGCCTACATGGTTGTTAGTGGAGTCCCAGAGAGACGTTCAGACCATGCCGAGCAGATAGCTGATATGGCTCTAGATATACTTCACAGTTGTACACAGATAAAAATTGCTCATTTACCTGGTGTTCCACTCAAGATAAGAATTGGTATAAATACAGGTAAAAGAAGAAAGAATAGAACCTAGAATGAAAAAAAAACAAGAACAAAAACATAAATAATTTATAATTGAATAAGTCAACATAATAATCCAATTTTACTGTTATTAGCAATGAGATTTATTTGAACTTTTAACCTTAAACACAAGGAGAAGCAAAAATTAGAGATACTTTAGAGTCTATACTTACGATGATTTAGTTGTGACAATTATTAGTCGCCAAGTTGGTTCTAGAAACATGGTAAATTTTACATATCCAATTGAAACACACATTAGTAAAGCTACACCAAAGAGTAAAGAAGCCTAGTAGAGTTTCTCTTCTTTTTGAGCTACACGTTTTTTTACCGCCATCTCTCAATGACTGGTTACTGGTTAAAGAAGCGAGATTAATTCCTCTCTTTTAATTAATCCTTTCTTTCGGAAGATGGCGACATAGAAAAAAACATTGATCAGCTTTCTCAACCCCCACAACACTTAACCCTTTTTGGGAAACTGTTATTTAAACTAATTTGATTTAACATTTCAATCTAAATTTTTTCAAGGTAGATGTACAAAAGATTAAGCTATCTGTTTTCGTTTGGATCTTTTTCAATCGTTTCTAATACATTCCTGCTAAACCAGTGATTAAGATGAATGCTGATTTCAGATTCAATGATTTTTCTAGGATTTGAATTGAACAAATTACATGTGAAATAGAAACAGTTGAATGGTAGAAAAGATTGTTTAACTTTATGATTGATTCTTCTATTGGCAGGTCCAGTTGTGGCTGGTGTCGTTGGTACAGCAATGCCTCGGTACTGTTTGTTTGGCAATACGGTTAACATTGCTTCCAGGATGGAGTCAACTGGTCGAGCTTATCGTATACAAATATCTAAGCGTACGATGAGACACTTAAGGACAACTGGTATTTACCATATCGAGTATCGTGGTGAGGTCGATTTGAAAGGAAGGGGCAAAAAGTCAACTTATTGGCTAACAGGCAAGGATGGTTTCAATAAGTGTCTTCCTGAACCCGAAGATGATGAGTAAGTTTCATTTTGTTCACCAAAAGTCAACTCTCTAACAATAAGTATCTAATATCTATCGTGATTTGTCAAAGACATCCAAATATTATCAAGTTAAGGACTATTCTTACATACTAAAACACATTTACTTGAAAAAATTTGCTCTCACTATGTTCAACTCAACGAGGGTTGAATTAATCCAAAGAGATTTATCATGAAGAAATCAAATTGGAATTGAAAAAGGAACAAAGTAAATAGTATTGGTTTTTATTATATAATAGGCAAAATTAATGAGAAATTTGGGAATGAATTTGGAAACAACTGATTTAAAAATAAAACTTTGATTTTCCAATTTTAATTACATAAAAAATTGTTTAATCAATCAACCTATTAAATAACATTACAAAAATTCAGCAAATTATACAATAGCATAACTTCATAATTTTCAATCGTTTCAACATTTAGCTTTTGACTTTTAACAATTTTGAATCATTAATATTATCAGGGAATTTCCTCTTTTATGAATTCTTTCAATTTTGGAACAGATTTAGATTTCTTTTCTCAATTTTTTCGTTTAAATGACAATCAATTAAATCCCATCATCACTTAATTTTCATCATTTCATTCATCATTGGTTTGCTGATCACACCATCTCGGCGATGTCGATGAAGAGCAGATTCAACTAATTAAATCACGATCAAATGTTTTCAAATACATCCTCAGTATTTAGCATAATCTTCAATAATCAACTTTGTAACTTTTGCATCTTTTGATCAAATAAATGGATGAAGGTGCTTCTAAGGTAAACCTCTAACAGTCACAAACTGGTAAAAGGTGAAGCCGAAATACAAGAATGTTATTTTACATGAAATAGGGAAAATCAATTTATAAGTTTAAAAATTAACTATCGATGCTCATCGTAAAGGCAGTAAGGTGAAACTCACAATTGTTAGTCAACTTCATGGATAGTTAAATAATTGAAAGTGAATCAAGAACTGTCTCATTCATTTGCTCAACTGTCTTCTTCATTCTTTTCGAGTCTCAAAATTTTCTTTTCTTGTTAGTAGCTTTTTATGGTAGTCGGGTCAACTAGTGTTTTACAAAAGGTTTTTATGATTTTTCAACAAAAATAAAGTGTCCCATTCAATGGCTCTGATGTCTTACTCATTCACTCTTACCGACTCAAACAAACGAGCTTTACTGTATGTAAAAGATTCAGTCGAAAGATTAAACAGAGGATTCACCTCAAGATATATACCAATATTAGGTCAGAATTGACTGAAATTTTGGTCAATCAAAGTAAAAGCTTCCGTTATTAATATAACGTTTTAATTTTGACTCGTCAGAAAATCGATAGTGAAAAAATCGTCAAAGTGTTTTTGACCTCCGTCACCCGAATAGTTTAATACTGGGAGAAGATCACTCGAAATTAAGTTGGTTAATAATGTTTCATTAAAAATCTTTCTAATTTTGTTTTTTGTTTTGTTTCTTTCATCTTTATTCACCTAATTTAGTGGAGCTAATCATGGATTCAAAGATTGTGAGATCATTGAAATTTTTGGTCCTAATAACAAGACGTCATCTGATGTGTCTCCTTCATCACCAACAGGGTCAGTGTCACCAATAGATGTTTTTGAGTTAAACTCTTTGACCAAGCAAAATTATTCAACTGGAAATGTCCTTCAAGTCCCTAAATAGCTGTAATTACCCAATTGGGTCCATTAATTTGATATCCAAAGGATTTTGTACACTTTTTGCCTTCTCTCAACTCAACATGGCCATTATTTTGTCAGTCAATCAACCATCCATTTAACAAATCAACTTGGTCTACATCTTCATCTACAATCATCACCAACCCAAAAATGGTTAACAAAGTTAATTATCCAACTATAAATCTAAATTTCAGCTTTTCCCCTTTCATCCAGTTTTATTGAAATTATGAACATCTACCTTCACCCAGACTGAATCTGTTCTCAATCACTTCAAAATGTTCATTGCCCTTAGTAATGAAATTGTTATGATGGACAAGGTTATCTTTTTAATTGAAAAGGAAAAGAAGCAAAAATTGAACCAAATTAGCCAACATTGAACATTAACAACAAAAACAACAACACTATTTAACAACATTAACACAGTTGACGCATGATTAAATGTTATTGATGAGGATGATGATGGAAATGATGATAATGTGAAAATGTTAAATAATCTATGAGATGAAATTGAATAGCAAGAGGAATCCATTAAAATGGGATAAATTGAAAGGTGATTCGGTTATGATGGTTGACAGTTAACAACCTTTTAAGAGTCGATAAACGGCTTTTGATGTTATTGATACATCAAAATACAAATAAAAAGAAAGGACAAACGTTCAAACATTGAAAGGTAAATAAGAGGGCATCGCCTTTATCATCCTCATCACCATCACCATCACTATCACCATCAACCTTTACAACAAACGCTATCAATAAACTTATACATTTTCCATTTTATTTATTTGAATGTTGCTTCAAAATTTTGCTTTTTCTTCCTTTTTTTATATTCTTATTTTGCTTCTCTTTTATCCATCCAAAGGTAGTTTCAACTTTGCATTTTAACTTGTTGAGAAGATAATATTAGCAGGAAAATGAAGGAGAGGAGGAATGATGATCCAAGCAGTAATGGTAATAGTAGTTTTAGTGGGGAGAACAATCTTATTACTTGAAAGCGAAGTGATACTTGAAAATTGAGGAATACATGGAATGAAGGTTTCTGGCTTATCCAATGATCATCATGAAACATTTCATTTTATATTTTTCATCTTCTCTTGTGATTTTGTTTTTGCCTTTGCCTTCTTTGTTATACGTCTTCTAAATGAGAGTAGAGAGAAACAAAAGGATCAGATGGAATTGTTTAAAAGGAGAAAATCAAATAATAATAGATCTACTGATATCCATGTTACAACTTCAGTCTGATTGTACAATTGAGGTAATAACTGGATATTAGTAAGAAGCAGTTGAAATGAGGAGTTAAAACAATCTCACCTTTTTACAAAGAAAAGGTTATCAACTTCTTGCATAAATCATTTATCGCTCAACCTGGATAATCAATTTTGACAATGATGATGCTGATGATGGAGATAAAATGATACCTTGGATGGAGCCAATTCACGTGATAATTTGATATTTATTTCGTTTTTGTTTCTCCAAAGATCCAGAATTGAAAATGAATTGGCTTGATGGCAAAATGACAGGTTCTGACGGCATTTTTATTTGAACATTTTCATCATCCTTTTCAGGCATTCCTATTGACTATTATTTGTGAAGAAAGCAGCGTTTTTATCGTCCTTTTATTTAGATGATGGAAGCATCATGATTAAAGTGATTTGGGAATGAAGAGACACGCACATTGAGATCCTGAAAAGTGAATAGGAAAAAAAGGAAAAGCTTTAACCAACATCAAGTTTTCATTTTGTACATCAAAAAGCTAAAGACTGTCAACGTTTTTGGTTACTTTTTCATCATCCTCATCATCTTATTCATCTTATTCTCTCACTTTCTTTGCTCAACATTTTTTTTTGTTAACGGGCCTAATAAATATTTCACAAGTCTTTTTCATTTTGTATATCGAGTTTCGATTGCTAAAGCGATTCAAATGAATACATACATACTTACATTACTTTACTTTGGTAGACAAAGGCGAAGGGATTGATGGAAGATGATGATGATTGAAATGGGAGAGGAGGTGGTGATGGTGTTGTTGAATGTGGTGATTGTGTTCATCAGAATTAAATTAGTCGTGAACCAGAAATGAGGTTGTGAAAAAAAGACATCCAATCTTTTAAGCTGCTAGTCTAATGCTATGGGTCGAACCCTGCCGGTTCCAGTTGCTTGTGAGGTTTGTGGGGATAAATCCTATGGTAAACATTATGGCGTCTACTGTTGTGATGGATGTAGTTGCTTCTTTAAACGAAGTATCCGAAGGTCAGCGGTTTATCGGTGTATTGGTAAGAAATTGGTCATTTGTTTGAGCTACCAATCTTGTCTACTTACCTCTTCTATTCCTTCTAAAGGTATATTCTCAGTTCACGATAACACGTATGTGTGAAAAACTTAAGTCCAGATTTTAAAGGATTAAATGTTTCCAAAGCCAACATGGTCACTGTAAAGATTAGATCGAGTTTGGTCATTTCATCAGCTTTCGACTTTCCCATACAAATGATATCGTGAACAGGAATAAAATGCCTTCCAAAGTTGTTGAATGTTAACTCGTTTCATTTCCATTTTTAAAGCTGGAACCGCTAACTGTATAATTGATAAAGCTCGACGTAATTGGTGTCCCTACTGTAGATTAGAGAAATGCTTCAAAGTAAATATGAACAAATTCGGTAAGTTGAATATAATTAAATAACAATGATAACAAGTTACAATTTTGATAAATATCTGTTTAAGTTTTCAGTCTTTATTGTAAGTAGCTTTGTTAAACTGACGTAAGTTTAAGAGACTGATTAGCTGATTTTGAAAAAAACCATGTTTTTCGGGTTCTACTTACCTTCATGAATCACAATCAACAAAATTTAATAATCACTTTTAGTTAAAAAACACTAAATAATTTATTTTAAATCAGAGCCTAATTTTCCGACTTGAGATTTATTTGGGATTTGCTTAATTTAACTTGATCCGAATAAAAGATAGTATCAGATCCAATATAATCCGTTACTTGCTTTTAAATTTTGTGCAATGAAGTGATTGATGAGTTCAACTTGTTTTTGAGTTTTATTATTTAATTATAATGTTGTTTATTTAAACGCAATAGTAATGATGGATAAACAATTTAGTTACTGTAGATAATGCTATTCATCATTATGTAAGGTTGTATGAAATATTGATCAATTCATTTTATAAAAAATTAAATTTCCAAGAAAAAAAACCTTTAACCTTTTGCTAACCTTTTTGTTTTGTGATTTGTTTTTCTCCGATTATTTTTTTCTATAATTGTTTTGGCTGATTGATGAAAACAAATTAGCTGTACAGGAAGAACGTGGTCCAAGGAAAAATAAAAAGGGTAAACCTGGAATCAAAAACAATTCAATATCGCCCTCGTCACCCACCTTTTCAACTGGACCAACGGGAACAGGATTGAATAACCAATTACAACACCAATCTTCATCAACTTTAACATTGTTAAATCATCAACATGACAATCTTCATCACCATTCAAACTGTTTAACCAAGGATGTTTTAGAAGCATGTCGATCAAACAAGTTAATTAAACCTATGCCAATACCTTTTCCATGCTTACCTGTTTCAGGTTATCATGCATTTTCATTAGGAGCTTCATCAACAACTTCACCATTTGCATCCAATTCTTTACCAGTAACGTTGAGTGAATTAGGATTGTCAAAACCAGTAAACTATCGATCAAATTTCGATCCATATCCATTTAGAAATCCGATTTCAAACACTTCAACATCATCATCATCACCAGTAACAGCCTCGGCATCAGCTGCAGCCGCTGCTTGGTCACTATCAACTAAATTATTAGCAGCCAATTATCAAATTGCTTCATTGAGCTCTCTCCTTCACCATCACCATTCATCTTCGTATGGACAACAAAATCATCATGCATCACAACCTCAATTTGGTCGTTCTTCGCTCCTGACAAGTTCAACGCCATTCTATTCAGGATTAGCCAATTACTCTTCAATCGCATCAACACCAATAGGAAATCAAACAAGGCAATCTTCATTAGAAACAGGATTCTCCAATCCTTATCTAGATTCAACATTCAATGTTTAATCAAATTGTAGCTATTAGCTATTATATTGAAAGAAAACCGTAATCTGAACATCTCGTGAAAACTGTTTTGTGGGGAAAAAACTTGACTAAGAACCAAGCTGATACAAATAAAAGTTGAGTTTTATGTACTCTTGGGTTTTCATCATTTTTTCATCAAAGATCAAAGAGTAATTAGTTTATTGCTCCTCGATAAACAGACTGATATGAAACAAATACAAAATGTTGATGGCAAAACGAAACCCAGCAATAATTGGAATAAAGAAAATTCAATAAATTGCAAGTCTAGAGTTCACAATCAAGCAAGATAAATCAAAATGCGAAGTAGATTTAATGTTCAAAACAAGAAAATACAATTTGTTTACCGATTTTAATCTCTTTTCAGCATAGAAACAAGGATAACATCATAATTCTTTCCATTTCATCTTCATTCCATTCATTGTGAATTTTGGTTTATCCTTCAACGTGATTATCCTCTCTTGATCACACAAGGGTTGCATAGAGAATTGCATTCAATTATTTACAAATTGATTGGAACTAGAAAATTTGTTTGGAATTGCGTCGACAAGAAAAAAAAATCAAATGAAAGATCACTTTTCAGACATTGTTTTCAGATCTTTCATTTCTAAATTATCATTGATCCCGAAGATAGACTTTTATTAGCTGATATTGACAACTGACTATGAAACACAAGCTCTAATCAAAATGATAAAAACAAAAACATGTTGAGAAAAGATAATTCAAACGGTTCATTGGTGAATTTTATAGGAATATTTTGCAACATTAACAACGATATTCTCATATAACCATATTCAGTATGAACAGGAAAGAAAATTCAGTATAAATTGTTCAAAATAAAACTTGAACACAAGAAAATAGGATCAAAATGCTCAAGATGAGGATTACCAAATTTAGTTATAAATAGTCGATACTTAAAAAGATATCGCTCGATCAATGAATAATGAGGATTCTTTTCAAAACTGGTGACATTTTAAACATCATTGAACGCTTTTCGGTAGTTTGAACCTTTTGGTTCAAGGTTATTAATAAGCATGTTCGTGAGATTTTCATATTAATACTGATTTCGAACAAGATTTTCATCAAATTTCATTCCAAAAAATCAAAAATTCTGGTGCACAGTGCCATCTATTTTCAAAAAAGATATCTAACTTTTGATTGTCAACAAATCTTCGGTGAAAACAGTTCAAGATTTGCCACCAAATTTCAGTTTATTGTTTAAACAGCAGTTTAATTTTTTAATTCTGTTAGATTTCATTCATCCCGACTATCGAATTAGAAGATTATTCGAAACTGTCATTTATCTTTGCAATTTTATTTGGCATTTTATGTTTTTGCTTGCAAATGACAAATAGTATCCATTTAGATAATTAAAAGTAAAACAGAATGGACGTGAGAGACCAAGCAACACTAAATCAGTTTGAATGATAAATAAATGGTAAAATTTGGTTAGCCATTGAATAAATGAGGATCATAAAATGATAATAAAGTAGAGTAAAAATGTTGAGCTTATATTTTCACGCAACTCTTTTAAATTGAAGCATTTAAACCTATTGATGAAGAGGTTAGAAAACAAATAACTCTGGTAATAACCAAATTATCAACGATGTAAACAATCACAACCACTCTATTGTTTCTTAATTTTACCGTGAAAACTGAATACCCAAAGGTGCTTAGAAAGATGATGGACACTTAATCTTGATACAATCTTGTTACAAGCTGTTACTGGCTTATCCTTTGAACAACAACTTAAAATATCGACAAATTTCATGGCTACTTTATGAATTATGGTGTGGTAAATATCATGATTGATAATATTAATAAAGATCTTTTGCTGAATCAAAACAAAATTAAAAAGAAACTTGAAAAAGTATTATATTATTAAGAACGAAATGATAAAGCAAAATATTCATAGTTATGTAATTCACCGTTAGATGGTACTGTTTTACATATTTCCTGTTCCTTGCTCTTTAAACCATGTGCTTGGAGAATCACGTGATTACAATATTTTTTTGATGAAATTTTCTGACATCTTACATCGCATTTACTTTGATAATCAGTTTAATTATTTGTTTCATCTTTAAATTAACATCTACTAACATTAATTTTTTGTATATTGTTACTTTGTGATTTTATTCTTTACCAAAATGCTAATCAACTTAAAGTCAGCTGCTCGTTTAAATCCTTTTGTTCTCAACAATCTTCTGCTAAAGGTAAAGTGGCTAACCTTGGTTAATTCCCTTTTATCTTTTACCTCAGTTTTAAGAGATTATACTTTTCGCACTTTCATTTCAGCCAGTCTTGTTGACTTTTATTTTAGCTTTGTTTCTAATCTTTTTTTTCCATTATCCTATGTCTAGACTGGAAGTAGAGTATGTTTAGCAGGTCAAAGAAATGCCTCCGATAGTAAAGTTTCCGGACCTATCATTGGTATCGATTTGGGTACTACTAATTCATGTGTTGCTGTTATGGAAGGCAAAACACCGCGAGTTATTGAAAATGCAGGTTAGTTGAAACTTCTTAATTGACTTGTTAACAAGATGTAATATACCAAATAGAAAGCATGGTTTACAGTTTAGGGATAGGGTGTATCGAATGCATGCTCTCTGGAACTTTCGATTAGACTCATTCATTTTTTTATCGAATCAATTTAATTAAATTTTAATTTTTAATTTCATTTTTAGAGGGATCTAGGACAACTCCATCAGTTGTTGCTTTTACCGCTGATGGCGAAAGACTGGTTGGAATGCCAGCTCGACGTCAAGCTGTCACAAATGCTGCCAATACATTTTATGCCACAAAACGATTGATTGGTCGTAGATTTGAAGATGCTGAAGTTCAAAAAGATAGTAAAATTGTTTCCTACAAAATTGTTCGAGCCTCTAATGGTGATGCCTGGGTTGAAGCTCATGGAAAAGTTTACAGTCCTAGTCAAATTGGTGCATTTATTTTAATGAAAATGAAAGAAACTGCTGAAGGTTATCTTAATCATAGTGTTAAACATGCTGTTATAACAGTCCCAGCTTATTTCAATGACTCTCAAAGACAGGCAACCAAAGACGCTGGTTTAATCGCTGGTCTCGATGTACGTCGAGTTATCAATGAACCTACTGCTGCTGCTCTTGCTTACGGCTTAGACAAATCCGATGATAAGATTATAGCTGTCTACGATTTAGGTGGTGGAACTTTTGATGTATCTATTTTGGAAATCCAAAAAGGTGTATTTGAAGTTAAATCGACTAATGGAGACACTTTCCTTGGTGGTGAAGATTTTGACAATGCTCTTGTAAATTATCTGGTTGCTGAATTCAAGCGCGATCAAGGTATAGATCTGACTAAAGATGTAATGGCCATGCAAAGAGTAAAGGAAGCTGCTGAGAAAGCAAAGATTGAGTTATCTTCATCCATGCAAACAGATTTGAATCTTCCCTACTTAACAATGGATGCCAGTGGCCCTAAACACATGAACCTTAAATTGACTCGAGCTAAGTTTGAGTCTCTTGTGGGTGATTTGATCAAAAGGACAATAGAACCATGTAAAAAAGCAGTAAAAGATGCTGAAGTCAAGACATCAGAAATAGGAGAAGTTATTCTTGTAGGCGGTATGACCAGAATGCCAAAAGTTCAAGAAATAGTACAAGAAATATTCGGTCGGCAACCTAGTAAATCTGTAAATCCCGATGAAGCTGTAGCAGTCGGTGCCGCCATTCAAGGAGGTGTTCTTACCGGTGATTTCACAGAAGTCCTTTTATTGGACGTGACGCCATTATCGTTAGGTATTGAAACTTTAGGAGGTGTGTTTACAAAGTTAATTAACAGGAATACAACTATTCCTACCAAGAAGAGCCAAGTTTTCTCCACCGCTGCTGATGGTCAGACGCAGGTTGAAATTAAAGTTTTTCAAGGAGAACGTGAAATGGCCGCAGCAAATAAATTACTGGGTCAATTCACTTTGATAGGCATTCCTCCAGCTCCTAGAGGTGTACCCCAGATCGAAGTTACCTTTGACATTGATGCTAATGGTATAGTTCACGTATCAGCTCGAGATAAGGGAACTGGAAAAGAGCAGCAAATAGTTATTCAATCCTCTGGTGGTCTCAGTAAGGACGAGGTTGAAAACATGATTCGAGAGGCAGAGAAATTTGCTGAAACTGACCGTAAAAATAAAGAGATTATTGAAGCTGTTAACCAAGCAGAAGGAATTATTCATGATACAGAGACAAAGATGGAAGAGTTCAAAGCACAACTTCCCGCTGATGAATGCGAAAAATTAAAACTAAAAATCCAAGAAACACGTGATGTATTAGCCAAAAAAGATGAAGAAACAACTACCGCTGAAAATATAAGGGTAGCTACTAATGACCTACAACAAGCGTCTCTAAAACTGTTTGAGATGGCGTATAAAAAGGTAAGTTTTAGAGTTAAATTTGAAGTTCGTTAGTTAATGTTTTTTTACTTTCCCTTTAGATGGCTGCTGAACGCGAATCAGGAGGACAACAGCAGGAAACACCAAAAGAGGATCAGGAGAACAAAAATTAGTTTTATAATATTTGCCGATTATTAGGAATGTTTTTCGTAAAAAAATAAAGAATAATAATAATAATCGAAAATCAAAAGTTGATTTAAAAAGTGAAATTTATTAATTAATAATCAATAATTAATAGTTAATAATTATTTTTATTTTCCTTTTTTTTGTTTTGTTTCCTGTCTTTGGCACGTCGATTTTGAAACCAAATTTTTACTTGTCGCTCCGTCAATGATAGTTGATTAGCCAATTCACTTTTACGTTTGATTGTGATGTATTTAGACGAATAGAACTCTTTTTCGAGTTCTAACCGTTGCTTCTCACTATAAACAACTCGGTATTTATCACGAGTTCGAGTTTTACCCGACGAAGGATTTGAAACTGAAGTCTTCCAGCTGGTTGTGATGGATGTAGTGGAAGGTGATGAAGATGATGATAGAGTGGTTGAAGGTACATCAGGTAAATGATGATGATCACCGTTGGATGTTTGATTTAAAAAGGATGAATGGTGTTGATTCTCGTGGTCACTGGTAATTTGATCCAAAAATGAAGGTGGTGTATGATGATGTTGATGGTGTTGATGATGTTGGTGATGTTGATGAAGTTGATGATGATGATAATGATGAGGGTGAGGTGGAAGTGGATAAGAAGAACAGGTTGAAAAATCGGTTAAATTGTCTGCCATTTGTGAATCATTGAAATAGGATGAAGGTGTTGTTGTTTGATATTGATGTTGGTAAAAGTTGTAACTTTGATGATAGTCACTAAAAGGGTTTGATTGAAAGTTTTGCATCTCTTTCAACCTTTAATGAAACAAACAAACAAACAAACAAGTCTTAAAAACAATAAGTTAAAGTCGAGTCGAGTTGACTTGAAAACTGAATGAAGCGGACAGCAAAAGTGATTTGCAAAAAAAAACTTTTCACTGCCTTCTTTACACCTCTTTTTATCTTCTTCATCTTCCCATCTTCCCTATCCTCATCTTCCCCATCTTCCTGATCCTCTCTATCTCTCTCTCTCTTGTCCCCTCTCTTTTGCTAAGTATTTTATTGTTTTACAGCTTCGGCCTTCTTTCCTTTCCTATTCATGGACAAGCTCCACCTCATGAAGCATTTGCATCATGCAACCTATAAAAATGGAAATAAATTGTATTTGGTTAACTGGTTATCATAAATAAAACTTTGGTTAAGTTTACACAATAAAGCTCAATTGATGATGATCACCTTGGGAGAGATTGATTCAAAAGATGAATTTCTTTTGCTCGTTTTGCATTACAACTAACTATCGGCTGGTATAGGTTGCATGATGAAAATGGTTGATAAGGTGGAGCTAGAGATGAAATAGGAAAAGAGAGGAAAAATGAAAGGCTAAAGTTGTAAAGCAATAAAACACTTAACAGAGAAAGAGAGAGAAAGATGATGAAGATGTTGATGAGAAGAATGAGAAAATGGAAAAATAAACTCAGAAAATACAAGATTTTTTTGCACCTACATGTGAAAAAAAAGGACCTGAGGCCAAGGTGAATTTGAGGTATTCCGATCGTTGCTGATTTTTTATCAACAAGATAATGGAAGACTTATAATGGTCAAATACTCAAACTACTAATATATGGGTAACTCAAATAGCCAGCGATCATCAGCACCATCATGCACCACATTCATCCTTTTAGATCAAATACCAAGGGTTAGCAAAAAGATGGTTCCATTTTCAAAATGAAATAACATTTCACATTTTGATTCTTTGAGTTAGACTTTTTTATAAACTGAAAATCCAGACTAATATCTTTTATTTGGTACGATAATCGTAGTTCTGGGACACATAGATAGCGCACAGATCAGTTTTGAAAAAAATCGATGCAAAACAGTTTTTGAAACCTATGGGAAAATTAACGGAAAGTCAAGTTTTTCCAATTTCCCATAGAAGCGCCATGTTATACTCTAAAAAACTTTTTTTCTCTTTTTCCACCATTTCACCTGGAATTATCACAATAAAGACTGATTAACTTTGAACCTTTCTTTTTTTGTAATCATTTTCATCATTTGTTCACCTTTAACCATCAAAGTGACCATTGTTGGTTGAGTAAAACTTGAACACTTTTCAACTCATCATTTTCATCATTTATCCATCTTCACCTTCCTCTTCATCAATCATGTTACTTTGGATTCGATTAGCTCTATTCCTAGTTTTAACCTGTTCAATATGTTCTTATGGTAAAGTACTTATCAAGCGAACTCATGAAGACCAATCGGTAAGCATTTAACCCAACTTCAAGACCATTTACGATTGAAGACCAAACTGAATTCACTTGTTTGATCGAGAATCAGCATTTTGTAAAACTTCAATTATCTTGATTCGAAGACAAATTTTCAATCCTTAATGTTTCTTGATCGATAGTTGACCTATTCATTTGGTCATATCAAATTTATCCAAATGTTTGTAAAGTAATTAGGAATGAAATTAAATACGAAAAGTGATGAAAATAATGGAATGAGGAAAAAAGAAGAAAAAATGAGAAAAGAAAAGGAATTAAAGGAAAAAGAATAAAATTTTCATTATTATCGTTATTGTGATTATAACAAAGGATTCCAAGCAAATGCGCTAAAATGCCATCAATTGAAAATAATATTTATTTCAAATCAATAATTGAAGGAGGATCTGCAAAATCGCCTGTTCTCAATTTTTTTTTGAAATGATACTTTTCAGACACAAAACTTTATGTTGATTTCAAAGATCAAATCTTTTTTTTCATAGCATGCATAGTTTTTGAGATATTGGCCAAAATAACTAAATATCACATAGTATTAACGTCCTTTTAAATATAATGAAGATGCCGTCTAAGCCAGCTAAATGTCAACATAATCAATGTAATTAAGCATGCTGAATAATATACACTGGTAACTGCACTTAACGCAACAAATTGGGGTTTCAGTTAACGCAATTTTTAGGTGTCGTCATCTTTGGTATTTTATTGTTTTAGAGACATTAATATGTGAATAATGGTCAACCTTGAAGAAAATTGCATGATCTAATAGATGGTGACTATGGTAAAAATTGACCCATTTGTTGCGTTAAGTGCAGCTACCAGTGTAGTGAAGGTTTGATTCCTGAAAAAATAGCCAAACAGGGTTAAAATTGTAAAAAATTGAATTTGAACAGGGATTGATAAGTGTTTTTTGGAAGTAATGAAGATACTAAGCCAGCTAAATCTTGGCATAATTAATGTAAGTGAGTATGCTTTCAGCTTTGAAAAATAGTCAAACAGGATGAAAATTGCAGAAAACTGGATTTCGTTTACAAAATGTCAATGAAGCACCCTGTTTGGCTATTTTTACGAACATTATACCATCACCATATTATTCACTGTGCTCAATTACATTAATTATACCAAGATTTAGCTGGCTTAGACGGTATCTTCATTATGTTTAAAAGGTCACTAATAAATCCCTATTTTAATCTGGTTTTGGGCAATTTTAACCCTGTTTGGCGATTTTTTCACGGACTAAACCTTCAATATATTGTTCAGCATCCTTGATAACATAGATCACGAATAGAATCGACTGACTTAGCGAACTCTTTTAACGCGATAAAAAATGCAACCTTCGAACCACATGAACTTTTCTTCCGAACGCGTTGTTTTTTCAAAAAACGAAACAAATATTTAGAATCAGCATAAAAAATTGCATCTAATAAAGTTCATTTCAGAAAAATATTACAAGAGCAGATTTTCCCTATTCATTTCAGATCCTCCTTCAGATATAGGCTATTCTGCTGAGCTATGTTCTGATTCGCTTCTCATTTCATCCTTTTCTTGAATTTCATCACCAGGGCTTTTCATTTTCTATGCAGTCATATTTTTAATCAAAAGCATAGATTTTATGCCGATGCGTGATCTTTTTGTCTTTCTTTTTTCAATTTTATCAATCTTAATTTTCCCCATTGAATATCAATGGACTTTTCTTCGGTTTATCTTCATAGATAAAAAGCATGCAAACAGCATAGAAAATGAAAAGCCCTGCTCATTATTGTGTGTTGTATCGATGAAAAAATAGCATTCATATGATTTTTACAGAACATTCAAATAAAATCAAATTTGATTAGTTGTAAAAACTTCTCTAGTTTTTGATAGATACTAAAAGTATTTTTTAGGTTTTTGAATAAATTGTTTTCTTAATCAAGATGATCAAAAGAAGTAGTTGAAGACCAAAAAGCGTTCATTCATGAATATATACGATATAACTTAAACATAAACATAAAATCTTATTTTATTCTCTTGTGAAGATCTAATCAATTTAACTTTACATCAGTGATTTAAGAAAGGACTTGGAATAAAAGGTTTCATTTGACTCGCAGAGTCGATAAGTCAAAGGATTAGAATTGATTATATCTTAATCAGTTAATCAAGACCAAATTTTGGTCAATTTTAATCCGTCACTAATATTATAAGATGACCATTGAAAATGCAGTCAAAGTGGTAAAGTTAACTTACAGACAAAAGATGTATTTCGTATTACAATGCAAAATGACTACTCGACTAAACTCACCGAGAAATGCTGTAATGAAAACTAGTAATGGAATTAATTAATTTATTGAAATTTATGGAAACCCTTCTATAATATGGTGCTGAATCTTTCAAGTTTATGATTTTGTTGACTTCATCATTGAACATAAAGACCGATTTTATCGTTTTTCTTTGATTAATTTTTAATTATTTACTAGCCAATACTAGAACAATTGTACTTTTTTTTGTCCTTGTAGTACAAATTGTTTCTAAGTTCTGGGAATAAAAAATTATTGTCCTTTGCCTTCAAGCTGAAACAAGAACGAAACTAATTGTTATTGCTTTTGACTGGAAAAACAACACTAGAAAAATCGATATAAAGACGGAAAATAGCAAGATGCTCCTAAATCTACTCCTGGTCAATTAGAGCTCAACGCCAGAGGCTAAAATTTTTGACGGAAAATCTAGCGTCAGTTTCAGGTAAAAAAAGAAATAATCGAAGATGATGTATCTTGTATCCGATAACCTCATCATTTGAATACCAGATTGTTTACTTCACCGAGATGATCAACAGAAGAAATAAAAGACCAGAAAAACGTTTCATTTATGAATATATACGATAGATATAAACTTTATTGTAACATTAGTAATTCTTTCAACATTTATGTGCCTCTGAAAGATAGAAAAAAAAGAGATATATGTTAATATTGAATGTATACATTAGACAAATTACGAGAGAGAAGGATAAGCATGTTTAAATCAACTTACACAATGATGTTGTTAATAGGAATGTGGATTAGTTTGACAAAAAATCCAATGAATCCCATAATGGCAAAACCAATTGCTGTGGCCACTGCAATCTTTTGAAACTCTGCCCATAAACAGAAGTAATAACAGCAATAATAACATTAGTAGTAACACATATATTTAATTAACGGGTCAAGATGGATTGAGACATTAGTATGTATACAAATAGCTATTAATTTAACAAGAAAGGGTTTCTATAGTTTAAATATTTACCTTTACGGTCAGGTTTTGTGCATCGCTTAACCAATCGGTAAGAATCTTTAGCAAATAGACGCATAGGGTCAACAAGGCTTTCAACACGAAAATCCATAACTGTCTAGTTTAGGAAACAGAGGGTTAAAAATTATGATAATTATACGATCACAATCAAAAAAAATAACAGTAATAAGATTAAAAATAAAACTTTAAATTAACTAACATCTAATGTACACGTCAATCTTACAACAGATTGCCTTCAAGAGTCAGGCAAGTAACACACTCTGGTGAACAACTTTCAATGTAATCACTAGCTATTAGCGGCAAATTGAAACTGCCCAATGTTGTAATAACAAGGCAATATTTTTGCTTTAAAATCTTAATTCCTCATTTTTTGGATGTCGCCTTGATTCCTAAGCTTCTTAACCTTTTGTCTTACCTTTTCGGTCGCTTCAAGACACAGCCAAACACTCCGAAAGAGTTAAAAGGTTTATTATCAGTTCACAAAAGTTAACCTCCTTTTTAATCCTCAAATAAACAAAACCCAACGTTGATGCGAAAAAAGCACAAAAAAAACAAACGCAAAAACAAGCTCTAAATATTTTTAATCAACCTACGGAAATCCTGACTATATGATCACATGAATCTAGAATTAAATTTCCATTTGAACTTGAATTCAACCAGTTTTACCTTTTCAGAAGCGACAATTGTTCAGAAACCTTTTCAACCCAAAACCTTTAAATTTGATTCCAATTTTAGATACTATTGGTCATCATTGGTTGGAAAATTATTTGCCTAATTATTTGGATAATTATTTAGATTACAATGTTTTGAAGGTTTCCTTGAGAATTGATAGGAAAAGAAACAAATTTTGAAAATTACCATTATCTGGTTATTTTAGGAGGTTAACTTTCTGAACTGGTAATAAACCTGTTAACTCTTTCCTTGTCAGAGACTGTCGACTTTGTGTACAAACCCTTGTCTTTGACCTCATCTTCCGACTTTGTCTGACTGATTATCTTACCGATTTGGCTTGAATTTCAGGTTTACTTTGGTTATTGTTACTGAACCAAGAGTTGGTGATAAAATGAGTGGAGCCAACGAGAAATGGGTGAGTAATGATGGATGGATTCTTGGGTTGCCATACATAATATTGATATCAATTGGAAGATTGTGATTAACTCTTTTCTAGATTATTTACCTTTCTCTTTTTTTTATTGAGTTTATTTAAAAAGTATGAGTTAATTAGTAACCTGGAATGGGTATAAAATGTTAACATTGAAACTCACAATAATAAAAACCTAAAAATCAACAAAAAAGTGATACGCTAATGTTTACGTTCAATAAATCCATTGAAAACAAGCAACACAGCTAATAATACCTTGACGAGGTTACAAACTCAACGTTTATGATTATGTAGTTAAATTTTTAATAGCTTTTGATAATAATCAACAGATTAAGATGTAATTTCTGTTAATTTGTTCACTTGAATCGACCAACAATCAATTCTTATAATTGACTAATTATCATTGATACTTAACCATCGGGATAGATCATTAAAGTATCTAACTTAGCAACTAGCTCATTATGAGGACTCAACTCAAAGTATCGTCTTTTCAAATATCAAAATTATAAGTCATTATTAATTGTCAATTTGATAGACATCGGTTTAATCCAGTTTTTTTCAGTAGCAAGTCAATTAATTTCAGTCCATTTATAACCACAATCAATCCAATTAGAGTTTGTTGATACTTCAATTGATTCCTTTTGTGATTTTGCCTTCTCATGTATTTAACAGTTTATTAGCATTGATTGTTAACGTTTTTTGTTGTTTACCGTTTAATGGTTAAGCCTTTAAAGACAATCAAATTCAGTCAATTTCAAGTAAATTCCTGCTAAACATTCAGTAATCAACTAACAAGATGAGGGATTTTGGTAAGATTAAGGATTGGCTTTGTTAAGGTAAATAAACGCAAGGATTTTCAATGGGAATTAAATTGTAGATCAGATTGGTGATAATTTGTCAACAGTTTACTGACTTTGGTAATTGTTAAATTTACTCCAACTTGTTAGCCAGTTATTGCTATTTTTTACATTCAATGGTAGCTGAGTTAATGATAATCTGTAAGCTACAGTTAATTCCTGATTTGATTTCTAGAACAATTTCTAGGTTTGACTGGTTGATGACAAGAAAAGGTTGAAGATAAGGTAAAGAGAGCAGAGAAAATGAGAGAAAAAAGAAAAGAAGAAGAAGATTGTAATTAACTGTAATTTGTTTTACTTTCATTTATTACCATCAAACATTATAACTTGTCACTGTAACTTTTATTGTACTGTTTACTTTTAGCTAGCCATTTGTACCTTCAATCCTTTAACCATTGATTCCCTTTTCAATTTTTAACCAACTTTTTGGTTCCTACATTAATCATGGTGTCTTTTTTTCCCATCCAATTGTCTTCACCAGATATTACAGTTTACATAATAAATTGGTTAACCTTTGTCTAACCAATGAAAATCAATTGACAACTTGACTCACTTTCAATTTTGCCGTTTCAATATTCTTTTCTCTTTCCCACAAATTCAACTTGTTTGTCATAATAAACTATGACCCATGTTTGATTCACTTAAATCTGGTGCTGTTTCAAAAAACAAAACATCTCCTAGTGTCTTTGTTCAGCAAATGGCCAAAAATGGTTCATATCAACAGCAACAACAATCTAAGCAAAAACAATTTACTCGACAACAATCTAGTCTTCAACAGTTTAACCAACAACCACCAAAACATCATCTGGAAACAAATGTAGATATTCACGACACCAATGATATACGCTACTCTAGATCAAATACTCAGGTTCAATTACAGCGATTATCTCTTAGTGCCTCATTAATTGATATTTATTTTGGTCGCCATTACCGTTCACCGGATGTTCTTGTGGTGGCAGGATTAACAATGATTCTAATCGGATTAGGTGCCATTTTGATTGGTGTTTATGTTTATTTCAATGAGGATGAGGTAAGATTATTATATTATTGCTATTACATATTATATCACCAAATATATTACGTATTATTGTTAGAGCGACGTTTTTTTTCTCCCACCATACATGCATTTCTGACTTACCCAAAGAAAAACAAAAACCAAAATCTTTTCCGTTTATTTACTAATCATATTATTACATCAATTGTTTATTTTCAACAGTTTCAGGAGATGACTTTTCTGGTTGGATTTGCAATGGCTGGTATTGGTTTTATTTGCTGTTCTTGTCGCATAATATTATTTGGTCCACCTTTATTTAATTGTTGTTTACCCATTAAAACAGTCAATTATAATCGTGAACGTCGACCAACTAATCCACCTTTCTTTACTGCAGCAAGTTCAGCTATGTCAACAGTAACTTGTATTGGTGTTAGATTTAATTCGGGTCGCTCATTATCAGGAGTTTCTCATGTTATCCATATTAACAAGGTATGTTAGCAATTTTAATTACTTTGCCCTTTATCCAGGTAAGATTATCACTGTTAGATTTTACCTAAGGTTTTAACTACTAAGGAAGTTTAACAAATGATAACAACTAGATCCGCTCACAATGTAACAACGTAATACGTTGATCTGTGTGAGCAAACAGTGACTAAAATTATGTTTTTATGTTGTATTTGGATAACTCATTCATGGGTGATTTCACCCAAAATGATCATAGTTACTATTTTAAGTTTATTTTTTTTTGTCAATTTATCTTTTCATTGTAGGACTTGGATGGAGTGAATAAAAGAACGGAACATTGTGAAGACAATCATCTGAAAGAAATAATTGTAACACATGGACAAAGTTTGGAACCGATTGAAACAATCAGACAGGGAACTGATGGATATCCACCCAATCATATTAGACCCGTCAACCCAACAGTTATACAATATATTTCCAAATTAGGAAGTAAAACTTGATTGCTCACTAGCTATTTCCTTTTGTGAATCAAATTAACATTTCCCTTTGAAAACCATGTTTACCAATGAAGCTGGATATCACAACCAAACGAGGCAACATGATTTTTTATCATTGATTAGATGATAGAATGACTTTGGTTTTCCTTTACAAACCTTGCACACAGCAAGCGTAAATCAATGAATTGCTACTGAATAGGAGTTGGCTGGATACTCACAAGACTAGAAATCGCATCATAAAGTTAGCGAATGCTGCATATTTTCACTGTTTCGGGCTTGAAAAGAACGGTTTTGAGATTGATTGAGGCCAAAAAGTTCATGAAAAAATCTTTGTTGAAAGATATTTAAACATAACATGCTAATCATTGAATGTTAGCTATTAATAAAATTGCAACAAAATGAATATTTTCCAACATTTTCTAAATTATTTGAATTTAAAATTAATAAAATCACTATTTTATAAATTATTATTTGTTTGATTATTTATATTTTCAGCACAATTACACATTACTAAGAGCACTTGATTTCTTGAATTGTTTTCGTTTTTAATCAAGATCAAATTCAAAGTAAATTATGTATTTAGATTTGCCGCCTTTGGTTTGACTGTGTTATTGGAATTGATCGCCAGGGTGTGTTATTCACGAAGAAAACTGAAAACAGCAAAAATCTCTAGTAAAACCGACGTAGTTAGTATATGATTAATTAACTTTTAACCACCCTAACCCAGAATTTGATTAAATAACCCTGTGAATCAAGTGTTCAATAATAATGGATTTTCGTGGGGAAAGTCTTAATGATCCAGTGCGTTTGTTTGCCAAAGATTCGGATTTTACTGAATTTCATGAGGCATTTTCATTGTTTGACAACAGAGGCGATGGTAAAATCAACGTTTCCCAATTAGGCGATGTCCTCAGAGCGTTGGGCCAAAATCCTACCGAAGCTGAAGTTAAGAAATGCTGTAACCAACTCAGATCAGGTTTGTTGTTATAAGAGTTTTCCATTTGAAGAAGCTTCATTTTAATGATTTTCTTTCATCTTCGATTAGACGATAGGATTGGATTTGATGTTTTCCTGCCTATTTTGCAGACAGTGAGCAAAAATCGATGCACTGATACCGCAGAGGATTTCATTGAAGGTTTACGGCATTTTGACAAAGATGGGAGTGGTGTTATTAGTTCAGCTGAGTTAAGACATCTGCTCACAACTCTGGGTGAAAAATTGAATGACGATGAAGTTGAACAACTCTTGGCTGGCCAAGAAGATTCCCAAGGAAATATTCATTACGAAGAATTTGTTAAAACAGTTATGAGCGGCTAATTATATTTAACGCGCAACATTCCATGTGTCCACCCTTTGCCTTACGAGTATGGCATCAAATTGTTAGGCTTTGTGCTTACCTTATATAACCAAATATCTATCAGAACTTGAATCATTTTAAACTAACCCATTGTTCTTGTTCGATACGCCACCCAAAATTAGTTAAAAACTATAGTTTCGATTCCCATTCTTTCATCATCTTTTAACTAATTATTGCTAAAATCCGATCTGAAAGTAAACTTATTTACGTATAATCTCGTTTTCCGGCCATCTACAGAATTATTAAAATTATAATTATAAAATAAAATGCTTTGTTATTCAATAAATGACTGTTCACTTGTTATTAGCATCAATAAATGAAATGAAGTATAATTATCAACGATCATCAATTGATCCAAAATTGGAAAATAAACTGTTATCCTTCAAATTTCAATTTGCCGCTTTCAGTTTGCTTCTGACTTTGAACCTGGTCAATAGAGTGTGCTACTTCTGAAGGAACAACTGAAAATAGGAAATTTGACGTAGACATTGAAAAATAATTCACTTAATCCTGATCGTGATAAAATAGTAATTTTAATTCGGTGTTTACATTGTTGAATAATTATGGATTTTCGTGTTGAAAGTCTTGTTGACCCTATGCGTCTATTTGCCAAGGATTCGTATCGATTGGTCAAGCGGTGTACTAAACCCGATCGTAAAGGTAAATATTTAAACTAGATATGTAACCTTATTTAGTAAATTGTCGGTTTTATTTCCCTCTCAATTAATCTATCTCTATTGATTTTATAAACATATTTATGTTATTGTTTTTATTTAGAATTTCAAAAGATTGCAATGGCCACAGCAATTGGTTTTGCCATTATGGGATTCATTGGATTTTTTGTCAAACTAATCCACATTCCTATTAACAACATCATTGTGTAAGTTGATTTAAATGAGTTTCTTATTCTCTCTCGTATTTTGCTCAACGTATGTTTGATTCACACATTCAATATTAACCTATTATTTCTCTTTCTTCTATCTTGCAGAGGCACGTAAATGTTGAAAGAATCACTAATGTTCCAATAAAGTTTATATCTATCGTATATATTCATAAATGAACGCTTTTTGGTCTTCTATTACTTCTGTTGGTCATCTTGATGAAGAGAACAATTGATTCAAAAACCTTAAAAATGCTTTTAGTATCTATTAAAAACTAGAGAAGTTTTTACAACTAATCAAAATTGATTTTATTTGAATGTTCTGTATAAGTCATACAAACCAATTTTTTATTGATATAACTCAAAGTATAGTTCTTATAATGAGATTCAAGATATTCAAAACAGTTGGTAAAGTCAAGCGAATCTGAATATAGCTCAGCAGAATAGCATCTTGTGAATAACGTTCTTTCTTTGAAATATTTCTTTCTGTATCGCGTCTCTAAATTCTAGAAATTTTTTTAAATTAGAGATTATCTCTTGTGTTTAATGAAAAAAAATAATTGCTTTAGGCATGAATTCGTGTTGATTTTAAATTGAGATCAAATTCACGATAAATGGGCAACGCATAATAAAGCGAGAGTGAAACATATTTTGTACAAGATAAGACAAGTTGATTGAAACATGGATGAAGAGGGAGAGCGAATGGACAATATAGTTGATGAAGTTTAGGGTGAACTGAAAATTTAAATAACTAACTAGGAATTTTCTTTATACATCCTTATTTGAGCTTGAATCTTGTAATTTATCCATTAATAGCTCTTTCTGAGAAATCTCATAAATCATTTTTTGCCGAATGTAAGGAATGTTTTTCTGAAAAAAATAAAGAAACAAAAAGAGAATAAGTTGAAATTCAGGAAAATTGTGATGCGTCAATGAATGAGAGAAATAAAAGACTTACCTGTGAGAAATCGAAAGGTTTATCCAATGAAAGTCTTTCAGCATATTTACAAGTGAACACTCCACAGTCTGAACCATTTTCTTGCTGTGGTATACCTTTAACAATCGTACATGTCCATTTAGAGGCATCTAATACCTGTTGCTTTTTATCTTTTAGTTCGTCTTCTAAATATTTAAGAAGAAATTGCAAGCATTCTCTATTATTACCAGCCATAGAATCGTAATATTTAATAGTTGAGTCTCTCATAGAAATAGCTGCTAGTGTCCAATGAACTTCCAAATGCACAGGAATAAGAATTAAATCATAAGAGAATAAATCGACTTTTTTAGTCCAACGTCGCAACGCTTTATGGCCTCCTTCAGTTAACCGTTTATAAAAGAAAGTATTGAAACAATAGACTTTAAGACTGCCGTTATCCCTATTATTGGTACTCCTTTTTTGTATCAACTGGAAATAAAAGTTTATAATTTCATCATTGAGCCAACAGGTACCTTTTAAAGTTTCTAAATCTTTAACACGAACTTCGACTCCATTTTCTTCTACGATTAACTCTTCCTTTCTCTTAGACAAACAATCATCAATAACTTGTAATGCATCAGATGATAAGGGAGGAAATTTATCCTCATCATCTTCCTCTTCTTCCTCCTCCTCTTCTGGTTCTTCTTCTTCCTCCTCGGACTCTTCTTCTTCTTCCGTTTCTTCTTTCTCGTCGGAGAAAAATCGATAGAAGTAAGGTAGATAAGAAAATTCAGTCTCAGGATACAAAGTTTTACTCGTCTCTCTTCTGAATTTCCTTATGAACAGTTCTCTCTTCTTACCAATCGTCCTTAAATAGTCTTCCTTCTCACGGCGAATTTTTTCAGCTTCAAGATGACTATCCTGAATAGCTCTTCGCATATCGTTTATCCATTCACGACTGAGTAATTTCTTTTTTTCCGCTCTTTCAAGCTTGTAATTTTCATAACTCTTTGGTAAACTGGGTAACTTAAACTCGGAATCATTTTTGACAGGCTCAGTTTTTTTATCTTCTACATCAACAATTGAAGGCTGAGCTTTGTTGGTTATCAAATCACGGGCAAAAACAGCTTTAAAAGATGAGAAAAACTTGGCTGAGGCTGGAGTTGATTCTTGAGGTTGCTCTACCGAGCAAGTCGAAAGCTAAAAAATCAGAGAAAAGATGAAATTAGAAAAGACGCAATTCAAATTTTTTAGAAAACTGAGCCGTAAGTAGACAAAAATAGTAAAATTGACTTACATTGACAGTAGTATCAACTAAATGTGAACTATCTAATGGCTTGATTTCACTTACGCAACTAGTTTCGCCAAGCAAAGCTGGAGATTTATCAACATTAACATTATCAACTTCGTCGTCCTCTTTATCATCATCAGTCCAAGTTGAGAAGGTTTTCAGCAAGGCACGATAAGCTTTCTTTTCACGATCACGGATCAAGTCTTTAACTTTACGACTTTTAATTCTTATTCTCAAGGAATCGGTAGTTTTTTTGCCCTTAGAAGTCTTCCAAGATGCAGGATAAGGCACAGAACCTAACTGCTTCATAATGAGGGAAAAAAGTAAACAATTTCAAATCCAATTATAATGAAAGAAAACAATTTTATATAACAATAATCATTCACCAGCTGATGTTGAACAGCATACAAAACTGGCGGCCATCAGAGCCAATAGAATGAGGTAAAAGCTACTGGCGCTTTGTTTGAAAAAGCTGAAAAATGCTTGAAAAGCAAAATATTGTAAATATAAAAATATCGTAAAAAACTTGTCAAAAGCAATTAGCTGATGAAATTTTCATGTAAAAGTTTAAATTTAAAATGTGATAACAAATCAAATTTGAACAATTGATAAATAAATAAATTTAACTTCAAATTCTTCAAATCAGAAGCCACTTGATCAGTAGATTTACCAATGAGTATATTCATTAGTTATTTTTTAGCAACACAGGACACAAATTAGATCAGACTTGGTGATTAGAAGCCATTAATTTTCAATTAATAATTTTAAAAGAGTAATGAAAAATAGCAAATTACATATTGTATGTAAAGATGGGAAGACGAAGGATACAACTAGCGATCGGTTGACTTAAAAAAACAAAAAACAGCATTCAAAACATGTCAAGTCCTTGTCAAGAATTTGTGAAAACTCCACAATATAGAAACATAATCAAAAGAGATGAATTATAATTCCAATGAGTCATTTCATCATCAAAGGAGCGATTTTTGATTGCAAAAAGCCGGCAAGTTAGGTATGATTAAGTCAAAGAATGCTTTAAATGTTGTTCTTGGAATTCACCTGATAATCCATTAAATGTATTTCATTTACTTCTAAAAACTATCAATATTTACGGTGACATGTTTTTCAATATCCCACATTCAATATCCTATTAATTTAAATCATACAATTTAAAGACAATGTTTAATATTGTCAACGAATAAAAAATCACTAGACAACGGCATCTATTGATTTTCTTCGAAACGATCACTTATAGATATTAGGTTTTGTTCAATAGACGGCGTTACCAGCTATGTATTTATTTTCTGTTCTCTTATCGTGTCGCTTTTAACCGCCGAAAGGGAAAAAGAAAGGAGGACGATTTTGTCACCAATAGATGGAGCCAATATAAAGGAGGGAAGATCGAATCGGCGCGTTAAAAGCTGCTCTACAAACAAACGTCTTTATCACCATTTTTCAATCATTTTATTGGAGGTTCTTGATGAGGCAAAGAGATGGCGCTCAATGGTATAAATTGCTTCAATTTGCTTCTTTTCTCTGCTTATGGCATGAAGAAAGCTTGACTGTTGGCCTGGAAACCAGGAGTGAGTAAGTGATCATAAATCTAAAGACACCCTTTAGTTTTATGATCACTTATTCACTCCCTTTTCTCTTTCCCTTCATCATAATCTTTTTGCTTCTTTTGGCTCTTTTTTTTCTTCGTTTCTTCCATTTCCCAACAAAATATATAAAATCTCTTTTCCAAAAACCTTTTCCAAAACCAAAAAACTTTGGTTTTTTTGTTTGTTAATTAAAAATATTTATTCACTTTAATCACTACAACTTGAATGATATTTATAAATATATATACACACACAGTTATTTATCTATATATATAATAAAGAAAGGAAATCAACAAATAAAATAATTAAATCAAAAAATTGTGAGATTAATTTGTTATTTTTATTATTTGTACACTGAATTTTTTGTTTTGTATCCTCATCAATAAATTCATCTTTATCATCTTTTATGATGGTAGAAATATTTTACACGGTAGCAATTATAATAAGAAGATGAGCAATCTCCGCAATGCTATGAAACAGATCTGGTGCAATCCGGGCTAGATTTTCATTTGAAAAGTCGCATGAAGGGAATATATGGATAACATAAGCAGCCTAAAAGAGAAAAAGAGAAGAAAAAAATGGTGAGATGAAAAACAAGCAGAAATAGAACGAATAGAGACGATAGAAGAAGAAGAAGATGGAACAAAATTTGAAGTGAAAGAAGAAGAACAAGAAGAGGCAAAAGAGGAGGAAGTAGAAGTAGAAGCAGAAGAACAAGAAAAAAGGGGATAAAAAAGATGAAGATGAAGAAAAGGAAGAATATGAGAAGCTTGAGATGAACAAATACTGTACCTGCTGAGATCCTGGAGCATTTGAGTTGACTATGCCTGCTGCTTGTTTACTTTGAAGGTAATTTATGAAACCATTTCGTAAGTTATTTGATTGGAGAAGAATGTCCATGTGATCACGACCAGTGGGTAAAGCTAAAAGAATGGCATGTTCATCTTGCATCTGAGAAAGAATGAGAAATGAGAATTAGAAATAAGAATGAAAAAAATAGGAATATGAGTGAGGAAATTGAATGAAATTGGTAAATGAATAGAAAGACTAAAAATAAAAGGCGCAAAAGATTGCATACGAGAGAACCAAGAGGAAAAAATGGTTTCTCTCTCTCTATAGTTTTCTGGTAAAGGAGTGTCTTTTTACTTTGCTTTTCTATGCTTTCAAAGCTATTATGAAGAGTCATTATTTCTTTCATGTATTATTATCTATGGAAACAAGATTATTTCAGGTAGAAAAGAAGGAGAAACAAAGGGTAGAATAGAGCATTACATACCTGCATTTTACGAGCAACAACTTCTAATTGTGATTGCTCAAGCCTCATTCGCTGGGCAATTCGAACTGGTGGAGTACCACCTTCACCCATTACTTGAGGTAATGATGATTGAGCTACTCTGTGATTGCCAGAAACAAAGTGCATTTGAACTGCTGCTTGGTCATTTTTAAGTGCTAATAATCCTTGCCACAGAACGGGATATCGTTCTAATAGTAAAGAGTCCTATTCGCAAAAAAACCGAGCTACGGTATACGAGA
>NW_015449930.1:3436682-3446999 GCF_000239435.1 Tetranychus urticae | reverse complement strand
GGTGGAGTTGGATTTGTTTTTCTGTCATGAATTTTACCGAATGGAACTTTAGGCAATTCAACATTAGGAGTAGACGATACATTAACAGACAGTGCGGATTGAACCGATACTGTAGGTTGTTGCTTTTGTTGTGCATGCTGAAGTTGTTGAATTGTAGCATTTGTTGGTACTAACGGCTGTTTCTGTTGGTGGTGAAGTTGCGATTGTAATTGTTGTTGAGATTGTTGGTATTGGTTCTGGAGCTGTTGCTGCTTTTGTTGGTGTTGTTGGTGTTGTTGTTGTTGCTGTAATAAAAGATGCTGTTGTTGCTGTTGTTGGTGAAGGTGGTGTTGTTGTTCAGCAAGATAAGCCGCATTTGGCGATTCAATTTTTCTGTCTTTTATTTTACCAAACGGTACTTTTGGCAATTCAACATTATGCACGGTTGAAATGTTAGTGGGTAACAATGACGATGCAGATGAGCAGGATTGTTGTTGCTGATGTGGTGCTTTTTGTTCATTAGGAAAAGGCGATGTCACTGGAGTTGGAATTGAATCAGTTTTTCTTTCAACAATTTTACCAAGAGGTGGCATTTTAGGTAAATCACCATTGTCAAGAGACACTGGGATAGAAGGTTGTGAAACTGGTTGAGGAGGTTTCTTTTGTTGTTGGTCGTCATTAGATGGATTAGATAATGATTGTGATTCAATTTTACGATCCAAAATTTTACTAAACGGAACTCTCTGTACTTCAACATTATCTGCAACAGTGACTTTGGGAGACACAAGAGGTGCTGCAATAGTGGGTTTAGGTTGTTTGTCTTGGTGCTGTACTCGCTCATCAAGATGAACTGTTGGTTGAGTTTCAGTTTTAATTTCATTAATTTTGGCGAGAGATGATTTAGACTCATCAGCAACAGCAACAGTCAACGGTGTAGTTAAAGTAGTAGATGCTACTTGTTGGGGTTGAGGTCCAGACTGAATTTGTATCTTTGGTTGAATTTGAGCCTGAGATTGTGTCTGTATCTGCAGTTGTGGTTGTGACTGAGGTTGAGATTGAGGTTGAGGATGGGACTGAGATTGCAACTGTGGTTGAGCTTGTAATTGTGGCTGTGGCTGTAATTGCGGCTGAGTTTGAGACTGAGGTTGTGGTTGTGACTGTGGTTGGTTATGAATAAGAGGTTGAGACTGTTGAATTTGCTGTTGAATCTGTGGCTGAGTTTGGTGAATTTGCTGAATTGAAACGTTAGCAGACAATATTGACGTTGTTGACGTTGATGGTGTTGAAGATTGCTGTTTAAGTTGTTGATCGTTAAATTGAGATGATGATGTTGATGAGTCAGACTTTCTTTCAATTATTCTTCCAAATGATGGCATTTTTGGTAGTTCAACCTTGAGAACAGGTAATGTTGGACGTTTCTGACTATTTTCGATGATTAGATCCTTGCATGAACTGGTAGAACCAGTTGTTTCTGAATCAACAGCCTGTGATGTAGATGTTGTTGAGCTGGTGCCTCCTTTAGCAAGAGATCTGGTAATACGAAGAGTACGAATAGCGTTCTTGGAATCACCTTTACCTTCACTGTCTATAGAATCCATTTTAGAATCAGGCAATGACTCTTCGTCTTCCTCATGAATTTCATCAGCTTTCTTGCTCAGACGAGTTGATCTCTTGAATGATTTACTTAAATCTAATCTGTATGAGCCAACGCCTTTCACAACATCTTCAATAATTTCATCGACAGTAGTCTTGTTAGCTTGAGACATTAACCGAGCAGATTTACGAGTTGGTTTAACAGCAGCACCAGACAATGTTGAAGCTGATGCATCAGTTGCAACAGAGGATGAAGATGAGGTAATCACTGGTGTTGATTGTGCATTTGATGTCAAGTTTGTCAATGTTGTTTTATTTATTATAGCTGAGCTGCTATTTTCATTGACACTAGAGACACTAGTGTTAGTAGTTTCATCTTTATCATCTTTACTTTTATCATCGTCAGGTAGGAGAGCTTTACTTGTCTTAACAACCTCGGCAGTGCTTGAACCTTCTTTACCGTCTTGACCTTCTTTAGAATGCAAACGAATTGTGATTGAAAGTTTCCCATGTTGACTGAGTTCAGTAACGTACTCTTTACCGCTTGTTGTGTCATTACTGTGGTCATTCTTGTTTGTTTCTTCAGTCTTTTTCTCACTAAGTTCATTAACGTGGTGTGATGAACTGGATAATGAAGATGAATGTGATGAATGAGTTGAATGGTGATGTGAATGTTGATTTTGATACTGGTGACTGGATACTGATGCTGATTGAATTACATTTGATACAGAAGAAATGGATGAACTTTGAGCTTGAGCGTGATGATTGTGTTGATGGTGAGATGATTGAGCTTGCGGTTGATATTGTGCTTTGTGATCAATAATTTTAGATGCATTGGATGAGGAATGCATAGATTCAAGAGGCGGTGGTCCTTCTTCATCTGAATCTCTGAACTCGAAAACATCGTAGGGTGACAATGATTTTCGAGGTTCATTAGAAACGGTTGATTGTTTCTCGGACGAAGAAACTGTCGATAAGGAAAGAAAGATTCTTTCCTTATTGTGTTTGGATGGAATGTCAACTTCGTATGATTTAGACGGGCCTTCATTACCAGAAACCTTTTTCCTTCTTCCTCTCTTCTTACGAGTATCAGACTTGTCTTGAGAACTGGTATCATGAATGTGTTGATCATTCAATGGATGTTTATTGAAATAAATGCTTGGCTCATCATCAGACAAGTAAGCAGATTCATTGTCAGCACAATGTTGATCATCGGAATTAAATTCTGACCCATAATAAGAGCCACGAACATGTCTCTTTGGTCGCTCAGAGACGGGAGATTTACCTTTCCTGCCTGGTTCACCAGTATGAGAATCGGAACAACCAGATTCATAGCGAGGTAACTGCAACGATGATTCTGAATATTTACGAGTCTTGGCTCGCCTCCCTCTTCTGGGTCTTTCAAGACTCCCTTTACCTCGTTCATCATCATCATCCAATCGACTGTTATCATCTCTTGGATCATCTTTACTTTCCTCTTCAGATTTACAAGATAACTCTTTGGCCAAATCAATCTTTATGTTTGGCAAGCTTGAACCTGATTCTCTCTTCATTTGCAACTTTGCTTTTGACACACTGAATACAAATGATTCAGTTTCAGATGCAGCATCATTTTCCGAGTCAACATCTTGTTTAGATGATTTAAAGTCATTCAAACTGGTGCTCGTTTTCGAGTCAAGGTTATCCAAATCGATTGATTCTGAACACTTTTTATTCCTTTCAAGAATAAATTCCTTCTCAACCATAGATGTTGACGTATTATCTTCATTGTCTCCTTCCTCCAATGATTCTCTTTTACTATCAATCTCATTAACTGATGGTGAATCGTCATCAAACAATTCAGTCTTTTCTGAACTATCTGAGCCTGTATCAGGTTGTTGTTTCTTTTGATTATCATCAGAGAGAAGAGAATCAATTATATTTTCACTGATAAATTTAGCTTTGCTTTCATTGTTGTCCATACTATCATCAGAAGCTGGCTCATCAAAAACAGGTCGACTACAGCTATCATCATCATTTACACCAACCAGACTGAAATCATCCTCTTGGCTGATTTGACGATGATCAGTTTTACTTTCAGATACATCTTGTGAATCATCCTCAGTTTTACCCAAAAATGATTCTCCAGTTTCACTATGGTGAAATGGTGAATCCGATGTTGATGGTATTTTATCAACTAAAGGTGTTTCATCAATGATCAATTTCTCATTACCTTCTTCACCATCATCGAAGCAACCATCATTTTCACTGGCATTCAAATCAATATGACTTGAATCCAAGTATAAATTGGAAGATAATGATGTTTCACTTGGTCGCCTCTCTTCTTGCCTATTTGTATCAACCAAAGGACTGATAGACTCTTTAATAGGACTTTCTTTACCAATGATACCAGAAACATCATCTTCCTTCTTTTCAGAGCACAGAGTTGACTCTATATTCTTGTCTTCCGATTTGGAGGAGCTTCTTCTTCTGGATACAATTGATGACGAGGAAGATGATGATATTGATAATGTAGTTGATGGTGGCGTTGGTGCTGCTGTTGGAATGGTGGTGGGTAAAGTTGGAGTTACTGTTGTTATTGTTGTTAATGATGTTGATGTTGATGACAAGATGGTGTTTACTGTTGTCGATGGTAATGTTGTTAAAATTGGTTGAGCTGAGGTTGTTTTTACAATTGATGATGATAATGATGCGGATGATAAACTTTTTTCATCTTCAGAGTATTTCTTTTCTTCTTTCATAATCTCATTTTCCAAGATGGAGGTTCCAGTAGAAGCAGAACAAGTTGTGACAGAATTTACAGAACAAGTTGTTGTAGTTGTTGTTGTTGTTGATGGTAAATCAACAACAGTATCAGCAAGATCATCGGCAATTTTCCTCTGGTTATGATTATCTGTGTGTTCACCCTCTGAAAGTGATGAGGATGAAGAGGAAGATGAGAATGATGATGATGATGAAGGTGAGGAAGATGAAAGTGTTGATGGCAAGAACTTTCCAGTTTCGACATTTTTGATGCTTTCTTTTTCTTCTTTACATTGACTTGTAGCAGAGCCATGAATGGGACTAGAAGCAATAGGTTTGCTTGAGCTATTGAGTGAACTGGCTCCAGTTGATGGTAATGAGGTAAATGAGCTCGTACTGATCCCACTAATGTTATTATCAATACTACTGCTACTTGTGTTGTTGTCTTTGAAGTTGACTATTGATGAACTGATGCTATTAATGGCTGCATTATTTTCAGTTTGATCGTCCAATTTAGCAATCGAACTATCATCTGATTCTTCGGCAATTTGAAGTGGTGCATCTTCATCGGCAACCATGTAAGCCATGTCAATTTCGGGTTCAGTTGGTGAAGCAATACGTTCAATGTACTGTTCTGGTTCTTTGGTAAGTTCAGGAATAGATTCAACATTCATCTCTTGAAGAAGAGCTGATACAGCGAGGTCATCTTCAATCTTTCGCTGATCATCAATTTCACATTCTTTAACATCGTCAACCTTGAAGGGATCAACGTTAAGAATGGATGGATGATGAAGATGGTGTGGAAATGTTACCTTACTCTCAGGACCACTTGGAATGGCACCAAATATGTTAGATTCGAGGATTCGTCGTTCATCTTCCATAACAGGTTTAGAAAGTTCATCATCTTTTTTAGAACAGGGAACGATAAGTTCATCGAAAAGTCCTTTAGGTTCTTTGAAATGATTCCAGCTTTCATCTGCCTTCAACTCTTCTACCAACCTTTGAGTTTCAATGGCTGCCTCTTCTTCAAACCTTCTCTCCCTAATTATCTTCTCTTCTTTAGATAAAGCAGACGGACCAGAGGCTACCTTCAAACCTGAAGAGCTTGAATTGTGAGTTGAATGTAGACTAGTAAAATCATCAACACTGTTCTCTTCTGATGAATGACTGTTATAGATGGCTTTCTCAAGAAGACGAGCCTGTTCTCTTGTCTCAAGATCATCTTCTTCATTAGTCAAAGAAGAAAGTCGCTGATGTTGATATTTATCTTTAACAGGTTCACCAGTTTCACCCAATCCTGGTGCACCTTTCTTCTCCACCATTAAATCACTGATAGAACCAACATTGGATAACTTTTTCAATGGAGATGGGCTCTTGACTCGTTTCACTGAACCAACAACTTTGTGTTCATCATCTTTCTTTTCTTCTTTCATAACCGGTTTTTCATTATGCGTTTTACCCTCAACAACAGTCACTGATGTAGTTGTAGTTGTTGTTGAAGTTGAAGTTGATGTTGTTGTTGTTTCTGTTGCTGCTGCTGTAGTAGTTGTTGTTGTTGGAGCTGCTGATGATGATGATGAAGAAGAAGATGATGACGATGATGATAATTCCAGTTTCACCTTGGTTTCACTCAATATTTTCTCTCTCATTGTTTCTTTTTCCATCATCCTATCTTTTTCAAATCTCTTTTCTTCTCCAATAAATGTTGACTTCCTATGTCCACCAATTTCCTTTTCTTTCTCTTTATTAGCCTCCTTCTCATTATGACTTGAAGTTGATAAAGATGAAGATGACAATCGATCTCGATCTTTCATCTTTTTAGACTTCTTTCTTTCCTCATTATTATTGCTAGAACTAGATTTAACCTTATTATCTTTTTCTTTCTTCTTACCTCCGCTTATTACTCCTAATCCAGTTGTTTCCATGGTAAGACCATCTTTACCATGATGGTAATGATGATGATGTGAATGGTGACTCTCACTGACTTCTTTACCCTCCTTCCCATGCAATGATGATTCCATTGATGTTGATGTCAAAATATTTCCACTGTTATTATTGGCATTCACTTCTTTAAGCCATTTTTTATTGGGCTTATTTGATTTTTCACTTAATACACTTCCACTTAAAGAGTGATCACTTAAACGATCCAAATTGTGAGACAGAGATTTGGTAGACACATGATCCTCATGTTTGGATGCAGTTGATTTAATTGAGCTGATTGAATGATTATCCCAAATAGATGATGAGGTGGCACAAACAGTTGAAACTGTTAATTTATCACTATTTTCAGGACCACATTTCAACACTGTTACCCGAGATGGTGGTTCAGGTTCACAATCCGCTTGACTAACAATTTTCTCTATCCTTTGGAGACTCTGCTCAAAATCAGATGCATCTGACCTAAGGTCAGCATCAGATTCCAATTTGTAATCATTTTCAAATTTGGCTGAAGACTTTTCACGAGATGATGATTCACTGCAACTACGTTCTTTGTGTCGTTTATCCTTATCCTTTGATTTAACACTTTTTACCTTTTTCTTTTTCTTTTTACTCTTCTCTTTGCTTTCATCAAAATCATCACCAAGTCCACTGGACATTGATTGAAGTCGTCGTTTCTCAATTTTATCACTAACATTCTTCTCGTGGTTACCAAACGATGTTACTGGTCCAGTTGTTAATTTGTTGTCAACATCTTTATCCGATTTAGTCAACACTGCATCATGAAGTTTATCATGTACCTTATCATGTTTGTCATGATTTTTATCATGACTCTTCTTCTCATGACTCTTCTCTTTAACCTTTTCCAAATGGCCATCTTTATTTTCTTTGGATCTTTCCTTCAACTTTTTATCTTCCTTACTTCGTTTGATAGATGTTGGCCCATCATTGTCTCTATCCTCTGAGCGAACCTTTGAGATCGATGTTGAATGTTTCTCATCTTCTCTATCACCTCGATCTTTTTCCTTTTCTTTAGATAGTTTTAATTTCTTTTTCGCTATCTTATCATCACTTTTATCCTTACTGGATGAATTATCACTTTTATGATGATGATGACTCGATGATAGAGATGACCATTTAGATGAAGATGTAGACAATGGATGGTTGGAAGACGATGATGATGTTGCAGCAATGGGCCCTTCTTTTTTATCATCTTTCGATGACATTAAACTTTTGCTTGTTGATTCATTATCTTCATTCTCATGTCTCTCAGGACGATCATCCATTTTCTCTTCTTTCACTTTAACCTCAACTGAACCATCTTTACTTGACTTTTTGTGTTTATTGTTAGAATGAGTAGAACCATTACTATTTTCCTTCTTGAATTTCTTTGGTATCTTGGGTTTGGTTGTGATCTCTTCGTCTGAACTATCCTCTGTTAATTTATGTGAAGGCTTAGGCTTATTATAACGTGGTGAAGTCATTGAGATTTCATCATCACTATCACTTGAGTAAATTAGGTCTTTGGTTTTCTTGGAGGTGGATGATGAGTGAGCAGAGTTTTTCATGGCAGAAGCTAATAAAGCTTCAAATCCAAATTCAGAATCAGAATCAGAGTCAAGTGGTTTAGGAGGGACACTTTTCTTGGCCTTCTTTGCCACCTTTGAACTACTCGAGGAATTACCAGCAATTAAGGTTGCATTAATACCAGATGGACCATCATCCTCCATATCATCATCATTATCTGATGATGAAGGAGAACTTTCAATGATTAATTTTCTCTTTTTAGCACCAGAATTTGATTTAGATTTTAAACGGTTCAAGGATGAGGAAGAGGAAGAGGACGCTGTTACTGATGATGATGTAGTTGTTGTTGTTGTTGTTGTTGAAGCAGTTGCAGGTAATGATGGAGTTGGTAAAGATGACGATGAAGGTGTCGTTGTGCTTGTTGTTAATGGAGTTGTTGATGCAGCTGCCGATGATGCTCTTCGTTGACGGATTATTTCCATTCCAGATCTATCAGCACCACTTCCAGCTCCTCCCTCATCAGAATCAGAATCATCTGAGTCTGAGTCAGTATTACGTGAACCTCGATCCTCTTTTTTAGCTCGACTCTGCTTAAGCACATCAAACTTTGACCTCATCGCATCCATATCTTTATTGGCCTCTTTCAAACTTTGATTGTGACTTGATCGAGCTTTCACTTTATCATACATTGAAAAGTAAATTGGTTCATCATCTGTTATTCCCAGTTTTTTCATTTCCGATCGATAACGGGCAAGCTGCTTCTTCTCTTCCCTCTCAGCCATTTCACGATCTCTTTCCTCTTGAGTCTTCTTTTCTCTGTCCTTTTCTCTGTCTTTTGATACCTTTCCCTCCTTTTCTCCTCCTTTACCATTCTTTTCTCGATTTTTATCCTTCTCTTTCTTGAATCCACTCTTCTCTTTAGATTTTTCTTTACCTTCAAAACAACTTCGTTTATCTTGATGTTGCAGATTCCCTGAAGTAGATGAAGATGATGATGATGATTGCGACTTTAATTTAACCCTTTCTTTATTAATAGATGAATCGGTTCCCTTGTGTATTTTACCTTCTTTTTTGAACATCTTTTTCTCCTCTTTACCAGATTTGTTATTGTTATTGCCAGGAATGTCTCCACTAGCTCGAGATTTGTCATTTAACTTGCTCAAACCAATATTTATACCATCATTTCCACTATTGTTATGTGAACTTTTCCTTTCTTTATCATGTTTCTTTGGAAAATGTAAACTATTATTGGTATTGGATGATGATGAAGAAGATGCAAGAAATGATGAACCTATATTAATAGATTCTTTTGAATCACTTTTGTCTTCTTTTGAATGTGACTTAGTTTTATCACCTTTACGTGCAACATTACCAGGCTCATGACTGATATTGGTACCTCCAGAGGAGGTTAAATGATTGTCAGAATCTTGGTCTACATCATCACTGGAAGAGTGACGATTGTAAGTTGCACTGGACAATGTTTCTGTTGTCTTTTTGAGATCATTTCTACTAAGAGATTTCACATTTGGACCAAATATCGATGTGGAAGATGAAGAAGAAAGAGAAGATGAATGATGAATTTGATTTGACCGTTTAGGTATTGAGCTAGTTGATTCATGATGAGACAAATTATTAACATATGATGATGTGTAACTGGTTGAGTTTGATGTGGATGAGCTCCCACTGAGCAAATCTTTTCTTTGGTTTGATCCAATTGTATTGTCTTTTTTACTGTTACCTTGTCGGAGATCAGATGAGGCTGATAATCGACGTGCATCATTCCTACTGCTACTTGAAACATTATTTAACCCGATATTATCCTTTTTAACCGTACTAGATGAAACAGTTGATAAACCAGATAAATTACTGGTTGAACAGGATGATGCCCTATTAAGAAGATTAGGAGCAACGGATGGTGAGGATCCTGAGGATGATAATGAGGATACCGCCGACGCAGTCAAGGATGAGCCTGATGATGAGATTGAGCCAAGACGAGAGGAGGTTGGCGGAAGATTTGAGCAGGTCAATGAAGAGGCGGTTGAGGCTCCAGTTGTTGTTGCCGTCGTTGTTGTTATTGTTGTTATTGTTGTAGATAATGACGACAATGATGTGATTGAGGTTGAAAAGGGTGAGAATGAATTACACCGAGCTGGAGCAGATTGCGGAGTATTTGGAGTGCTTGGTGTACAGTTTCCTGATTTTGACTTATCAATCGAGCTAAGTTTCCCTGGTTCAGAAAGTTTACGCGTAAACAGTGACGATGGATGGTGATGGTGAGCTTTGGAGTCATGCAAATAAGACGATGTTGATTGATAATGGTGAAGCTTTGATTCAACAGTTGAACTCGATAAAGATGATGAAGATGACTTTTCGTCGAGAGATGTTGAAAACTCTTTGGCGGCTGCTTTGGTTCGAAAGGCTGGTTTCAAAGAGGAACCACTCGCTTCTCCAACACTAGAAAAAGATACTGTTGATGTCGTCTCTTTTGGTTCATATTTTTCATTAATATGCTCCAATCTCGAAATCTTTTAGAATCTT